>BQNB010026804.1:0-58228 GCA_026074375.1 Tanacetum coccineum | reverse complement strand
AAACCACTAACTTAACAAAAGCTGGATTTTTATACCTTGAATATATACCTTGTTTTCGCTCTAACTTTTTCGTTATAAATCCGTTTGACAAGTTTCTTATCATTTTGGAATCGTCATGAGGCGTATTATTTTTATATGAGGTCAAACCCACTGTATGAACTTCGAACTAAAACAGCCCCTAAGTATTTACGTGTATAACTTTATAAAAACCTTGTTTTATGTATTAAAAAGTCCTTAGTGGTGATTATAGCCATAATTAACATATCACACATAAAATCATAATAAATAAAAGTATGAAGGAATTAGGAAGACCTTAGGGATGATGTATGAGATGAGAAATAAATGCTAAACCCGTGTTTAGACTCAAAACCCAAGCTTTCAAGCTTATAAACCTTAGATTAGGTTTGAAACCCTAATCTTTCCTTTTCTTCCTTAATCCTTGCAAATGAAGAACAAATGCTCGAAAACGCTTTAGTGTGTCTTAGGATTGAAGTGTATAGGCTTGTATAGATTGTAGAAAAATTTTGTATGATTTGTTTAGGATGGCTTAATGAGCCGTGGGTTTTGGCTAAGGAAAAGAGAGAAAGAAAATGAGTTTCATAAGTAAAAAGATGTATGAAACTTCACATACACATGCATGTATTTATAGGAAAAGGTTACTAGATATTTTAGTTAGCCAAGTTTGACTAGAAAAATCAAAGGGGGAGGGGGTTTGACCGTGGGTTTTCAAGGGGACAAGAAAGGAGGGAACAAGGGCTTTAAAGCCTTGGTCTCTTGGTTCCTCCTAATGGGAATCATCCCATGATTTCAAGGGTGATGTTCCTAGCTTATTTTCTTTTACATAATGTGTGTATTTACTTGTGTAATTATAAAAGAAAGTGTAAGTAAAGTTTTATAAAATGTAAAGTGTAGTTTTTATATAAAAGTATACTTTGTAAAGTCTTGGTATTTTGTAAAGTATTTGTTATCTTGAGAATACTTATGAGATGTGTATAAATATATACATATGCCTAAAGTTTTATGATCTTTGTATATAAACGTAGGTATTTGTTGAAGCGTAGAAAAGTTTTGGTGGTTCCGGGTATGCCTAACTTACTTTATCGCAAAACGTAAAAATTTTACGTAACCAATAAAAAAATGAAATATAAAAAGTTGATTATTATTTTCGTAAAAATAATATATTGCTTGTTTGGCGAAAACTTTAATTCGTTTGGTGTCCGTTTACGTTAATTGTTGATTTTTAGTTTACTCGATTTAACTATATATAATAAGAATTAAAAGTAAACGCATATTAAAAAAAATTAGTAAAATATATGACGTCGTAAATGACCTGAAAATACGGAATGTTACATTTTAGGGGGTAAAATGAAAATTTTTTAATTTTTTTTTATAAATACTAGCCGTTAGGGGCTAAAATGAAACATTTCAAAATTGGAGGGAAATAGTAAAATTTAAATTCTAGCCGTTAGGGGGGTAAAATAATTTTTTTTAAAACACACCCAACGCACGTTGGCTCGGCAACGCCGTTGGCCAACGCCTTCCGGCGGTGTGGTAACGCCGGACAACGCCGGCCAACGCCAACGCCGACGTTACTACACCTAAGGCTCTAAGTGTGAATAGCTTATGTAAAGACTATTTACACTTAGGACCTTGAACTCCATGGGACTTGCTAGACACCTCCAAAACATACTTCAAAGCTAAACAACTTTAGCTAAATAACAACTTCAGTCCCTCTAAATACGTTGACCACAAGATTGACATGATACTTTAATATTCCCCTTCAAGCTGATGCGTCAACATTCTGCTTGCTTTGAAGCTTTTTCTGCTTCACTCTTTCAACACCTTCACCATTCCACGTGTTTCAGTACCTCCAACTTGGTTTCCTTAGTTTCGGTTCTTTAACTCTAGGCAATCAATCATGTAGTGCCCTTGATTCCCACAACCAAAGCATGTCACATTCTGTAGCGAATTGCCTCCTGCTACAGGAATCCTAGTTCGACACTCCCCTTCCTGGTGACCAAGGCTTTAGACATTTACCACCCTAGAAGACACAACCCTGGCTGATGGTGTGCCATTGCACCTATTGCACCATGGTAAGTTCCTAGCCTAGCCTCTACCCTTAAATCTGGTGCTGAACATAGAGCCTTACAGCTTCTTGTCCTTCGGTTTTGCTGCTGGTGATGGTTGTTCCCTTGCTGGTCTTCCCACTTCCTTTTATTGCTATCTCCTGATCCTTAATGCCTTAGCCTGAACCCCTTGTTCAATCAGTTCCGGCCATTTTGATTGCATCATGCAAAGTCGCAGGTCCTTTGAAGAAGTACATTCCTTTGATCCCTCGGAAATCCTCGAATGTACTTTTCAATCTTTATTTTCAGTTGATACCAACTCAGGACAACATCAAAACCATTTCGTGGAAGCCGATTGTTGTATGCCTCGATGTCATCACATTTCAAAGTCAAAGTCAAACTCTTGCTCCATCTTTGGATTCCAGTTGCTGGCAATATTCAGTAGTCATCATAGCTTTTTACGTTGCTCCCAGGGACTGATTAGACATTAGCAATCCTAATAGTTATGAACATTTCCGTTCCACCAGGTCAGAGCACGACCCTCGAACGTGCAAATTATCAAACTTCACTTGTCATCTTCATCACATTTGCAATCTCAAACCACCTGCTCCATCTTTTCGAACCAACCTTTCAGTCGACTACACCTTCAGTCCCGTGAAAGAGTGAGTTTGCCGTTCGTAATGTCTTATAGGAACATCCATTCATTTCAGGTGCCAACATCCCCCTCCTAATTTGCTGATCCAAGATCCACCACATTGTTGAGTCATTCTTTCTTTTCATATTCTTCAATAGCTTTGGCCAACATGCTTTGTCCACTACCTCTTAACGGATTTTTCTTCTTAAATCTCCTAGTGGCATGATTCTGGCCACGACAGTGTACACAAATCGTTACGAATTTGTAAAGGTATGCAAAAGTCAAGACGTGTAATAATTAATAAAAGGAAATAGAAAAGCGATATAAATAATCATAATTTAATCAAAATGGTCAATAATTATATAATTGACCGTTAAGAAATAGATACTATATGTCATAAGATAGACTAAGAGAACGAAATTTAAACCAAAAATTATATATAATCAATAATGACAATCGAAAAAAGTAAGTAAGGATCAGGGAATACGCGCGGCTGGATATCGAATCAACGTGAAGGATTCTGTATTTTAGAATGAAGAAAAAGAAAACCTTTTAACCTTTGTGGTTATAACTAGGTTTTGAAAATGACCCAGTTCCCTATAACCTTGGCTCTGGTACCATCTGTAACACCCCCAAAATCAGGTCCGCAGGGAATGTAACAATGGGGTGCTACTTCAAAGTACAAAAATCAAGATATAGAAAACGACCTTAAATGGACAGTAAAAAAATAATTTTCATTCATGTCATTAAAAAAGATCAGAGTTATCACGGTTAGGGGGTCCATAAGTTTTATTGATAAAAAGACATTAAGTTTTATAAGACAAAAGTTTTCATTGAATTTAAAAAATCATAATCCCTCGAATAGATATCCTTCACGACTCCCACCTTAGCTTATGCTCACACCTAGATAAAACATGCTAAAACGTCAACAAAATTGTTGAGTGAATTCATAGGTTTATCAGGAAATAGCGTGGACCACAAGATTTAAGTAAGGGTGGACTAAGTACGTATTCCGACGTTCAAAACAGGTATTATTGCACTAAGCTCATGACGCCGAACCTTAACATAATGAAATGTAATCAAACTAGTACTCGAGGTTTGTGCCTCAAAATAGATACAGATGTTGAATAACATCCTACGAATATACACAAAACAATGTGTTGAAACAAACCTACAAATTTCACAAATACAATGTTCGTGTAAACAAGCCTAACGAATTTATCACAGATACAGATGTTGTTAAACATCCTACGAATTTCACAGATACATATGTTTGTATAAACATCCTACGTAATTTCACAATACAGATGATCAAGAAAAAAACTGGTTCTTAGAGGCATAAGGGGAAATTAGTCATAATGTAATCGAGGAAATAGCATATAGTTTTTAAAACACGTTGTTCCAAATAAATCAATCATGTAAACTCCCCCGCATTAAATAAAACAGTAAGTAAAAAAGGGGCTACGAACTCACCTTTGAGTGTATGGTAATCAACAAGTTATTCAACAATAAAACAATGCGTCAGGAAGAAGATTCCGAAGGCAACCTAATCCAATAAGGGTCGTATAAGTACTAAACACTTTGACTATTTATAGGTCGTATAGCTCATCATACTACGTTCGGCATATCATAATTGAAAGAGGTCGTGAATGAACGTATAGAGCTAGGACACTTTAAATCGTAAATCCAACAACTCGTCGATACGCCACCCCGAAGAGGCCTCATTATGAAACTCCCTAGTAATATAGCACTTTGATAACCACGTAATATTCTATATAGCATAATCACCATCTAAATGTTTGAGTAAAAACATATTTATAATTGTAAAACATTTATAAATATCTGGATAATGTAATTATAGTTACTCCTGGTAGTATATTGGTTACTCCTGGTAGTGTTATTACTACTGGTAGTATATTAGTTCATCCTGGTAGTGTTATTACTACATGGTTAGTATATAGTTTTCTCCTGTAGTGTTTATTTCTACTGATAATATATAGTTCTCAGGTAGTGTTATTACTACTGGTAGTATATTAGTTTCTCCTGGTAGTGTTATTACTACTGGTAGTGATAATTTATTTTCTAAGTCTGACCCGACTATAATGACCCACTAAATCACATTTTCATGACTCGGGTTCTAAAGAGAATTTATGCGAAACGATATTTTGAACAACTTTCCAGTTTTGTCCGAGACCCAAAACTCCGACCGAAATGTCGAAAAAGCACTCGCATCAGATCTGATGCAGTGTATAAATTACCAGAAAAGCCATATGCCTTTCCCCGCCTTACGACCCGTTATCACTCGCTTTTAGACTTAAAGAACCTCGCGGGGAAGTAAAACGACCTTCCGAACGACTTTCATGTTTCGGCCGAAGGCCGAAACGGACTCGAAAGTGCCGCAAATACCATCTTAAAATTCTGACAGAAACCACTAACTTAACAAAAGCTGGATTTTTATACCTTGAATATATACCTTGTTTTCGCTCTAACTTTTTCGTTATAAATCCGTTTGACAAGTTTCTTATCATTTTGGAATCGTCATGAGGCGTATTATTTTTATATGAGGTCAAACCCACTGTATGAACTTCGAACTAAAACAGCCCCTAAGTATTTACGTGTATAACTTTATAAAAACCTTGTTTTATGTATTAAAAAGTCCTTAGTGGTGATTATACGCCCTATTTAACATATACACATAAAACATGATAATAAAAGTATAAAAGGAATTAGGAAGACCCTTAGGATGAAGGTATGAGATGGAATAAAGGCTAAACACCGGTTCAGATTCAAAACTAAAGCATACAAGCTTATAAACCCCTAGCATTGCCAATTAAAAGCCCTAGCCTTCCCTTATCTTGATGTAATTACTTCAAATGGTGATTTCAATGCTTGGAAACACCTTTTAGTGTGCCTTATGAATGATTGAAAAGGGTTTGTGATGGATTTGTAAAAAAATTTTGTATGGATAGTAGTTAAAAAGTTGATTTTGAGCCGTGAGCTAGTATGAGAGGAATGAGGGGTTTTGTTCTTGATTTCACTTTGGAAAAGATATTAGTGAGTTGTATTCACTACAAAGGCCCTTTTATTATAAGCTATGACTCGCAAGGAAGGTCCTCAGAAGCTTTCATAGAGCAAGTAGCCAAGAGCATGTGGTGGTGTAAGGCTTGGTTCCCTAGATCTTTGTTACTTAGATATTTAGGGCTCTAGTCATCAAGATAGATATTTCCTTGCTCCTATCCTTAGGAATTCGGCCACATAGGCTCCCAAGTGATGTTATATTGATTATTTTGTGTATTGGGTATAAACGTGGGTATTTGTTGAAGCGTAGAAAAGTTTTGGTGGTTCCGGGTATGCCTAACTTACTTTATCGCAAAACGTAAAAATTTTACGTAACCAATAAAAAAATGAAATATAAAAAGTTGATTATTACTTTCGTAAAAATAATATATTGCTTGTTTGGCGAAAACTTTAATTCGTTTGGTGTCCGTTTACGTTAATTGTTGATTTTTAGTTTACGCGATTTAACTATATATAATAAGAATTAAAAGTAAACGCGTACGAAAAAAAATTAGTAAAATATATGACGTCGTAAATGACCTGAAAATACGGAATGTTACATTTTAGGGGGTAAAATGAAAATTTTTTAATTTTTTTTTTTAAATACTAGCCGTTAGGGGCTAAAATGAAACATTTCAAAATTGGAGGGAAAATAGTAAAATTAAATTCTAGCCGTTAGGGGTAAAATAATATTTTTAAAACACACCCAACTCACTTTAGCTCGCAACGCCCGTTGGCCAACCCTTCCGCGGTGTGGTAACGCCGACAACGCCGGCAAACGCAAACGCCGATCGTTACTACCCTAAGCTCTAAGGTGTGAATAGCTTATGTAAAGACTATTTACACTTAGGACCTTGAACTCCATGGGACTTGCTAGACACCTCCAAAACATACTTCAAAGCTAAACAACTTTAGCTAAATAACAACTTCAGTCCCTCTAAATACGTTGACCACAAGATTGACATGATACTTTAATATTCCCCTTCAAGCTGATGCGTCAACATTCTGCTTGCTTTGAAGCTTTTTCTGCTTCACTCTTTCAACACCTTCACCTCAAGATTCCTGCAAAACAACTTATGTTGAACAACACCCAAACACTTGGTAAAAATATCCGCACTTTGAGTATGAATTTTCAAAGTTTTTATAATCCATGCATACACTTTCTCTCTTACAATATGAACATCTAACTCAAAATGTTTTGTTTTTTTATGAAAAACTGGATTAGCAGCTATTTAAATAGCTAAGCTATTATCACAAAACAATGAGACATGATATAAAGAAGTTAAACCAAGACTGTGCAAAAGATTTCGCAACCAGATTGTCTCACATGTGGTAGAAGCCATGCTTTTATATTCAGCTTCAGATGAACTTCTAGATAAAGTTGCTTGTTTCTTACTTTTTCATAGATTGACCCAAGAAAACACAATAACCAGTAACAGATTTTCTGGTCTTAAGGCATTTAGCCAAATCTGCATCAGCATAGGCTCTGAGTTTTAAATCAGAATTTTTTGTATGAATTGCAGACTCAAATCTAGGAGAACCTTTTAATATCTAAGAACCCTTTAAAGCAGCCTTAAAAAATTAAATGGAAAGGACTATGCATGTGTTGACCTAAGGCAGAGAAACCAACATACTAATGTCATTTCTAGTAACGTCAAATAGATTAATAACCAACCAATCTTTTGATAATTTGTAAAATTCTTTAAGAATATTTATACCTATCAGTTTTTTCAACATGATTAAAGCATAATACTATGAGTTAAAGGAATATCAACATGTTATAGACAGCAAGTCAAACCCAAACTCATGTTACCGTATACAAGCAGACCAATGCAATGCTCAATGTGCCACAAATGTTGAAACATTCCTTCAACAGGTGATCAAAGAGACCGGCATCAATGGTTCACCTCACGCAGCAAATGCAACCAAGACGAAATGAAACATGAACTATACAAGCGAAAACCATTGATCAGTATTCAATACAGTAAATCCCGCAACTCGCTCCAATGCATACAAGCCTAGTCGAATACTGATAAATGTATGACAGCATGGAAGTTGTTGCAAGCGCCGCAACCAAACACACGTAACACAAACACCACTCAAGCACCTTTACGGACATCATCCCCGAAGCCATCCCAACTTGAAGCCACCCGTTCAGCTCGAAAGCCAAGCAAGCAACTAAAAGCCAAAACAACCCCAGAATGCACCGAACGATGCGAAAATCAAGAAACGGAACCAACATAATGCATCACTTGCCGATGTATCCACGTAGAGGGAAAAAGTCGCTAACCGTGCCCCGGCAACGAAGACCAAACAACTCAGTAACCATGACATACGAGGAGTCACGAGCAAAACTCAAGCAACAAATCGTAGACACGGAAACATCATCGTCAAGCAACGAATCGTAGACACGGAAAGATCATCGTCACGAGCAAAACTCAAGCAACATGAGAAACAAATCCCTTCGAGCAAAGACATAAGCAAGATCAACAAGCAACGAAACCCACCACCCGCGCAATTTGATGACTCAATACCTATCGTAGATTTTTTTTTTTTGAAAAGTTTTGTTTTTGAAAAGCTATTTTTGAAAAGCTTTTTTGGAAAAGCTTTTTTTGGAAAAGCTTTTTTTTTAAGTTTTAAAAAAAGTTTTTTTAAAAAAGGTATCGGGTCACCGCAGGCTTGATTCTATCAAGCCCGGCCGGCGCCTTGCGAGGCAAGCACCGACTAGAGGGCGAAGTTGCCATCGGCGTCAAGCACGGAACACATATAAATCGGGAATATGCCGACTCGTGTCCGGACTTCATTACCTTCCAACTCCTACCACCCCCCTATATATACTTATTGAGAAAAAACTTAAGTGACAGGAACAGACACTAAATTTTTGAGGAGTCATACTTTTTTTCCAAGTCGCTACGACGTGCGAGGAACCGTCGGGACAGGTTTACGTCGTGCGAGAAAACTTAGTCAAGTCGCTACGACGTGCGAGGAACTGTCGGGGCAGGTTTACGTCATGCGAGGAAAGTTGGTCAAGTCGCTACGACGTGCGAGGAACCGTCGAGGCATGTTTACGACGTGCGAGGAACCTTGGTTGGTCTACGACGGGCCTAGGAACGATTAGGAACCTCGAATCAGATAGCCGGCTCCATACCCCCTCGGGCACCAAGGTGAGCTAGTGACCATGGTACCCCCTATATATACTTATTGAGGAAAAACTTAAGTGACAGGAACAGACACTAAATTTTTGAGGAGTCATACTTTTTTTCAAGTCGCTACGACGTGCGAGGAGCCGTCGGGGCAGGTTTACGTCGTGCGAGAAAACTTAGCCAAGTCGCTACGACGTGCGAGGAACTGTCGGGGCAGGTTTACGTCATGCGAGGAAAGTTGGTCAAGTCGCTACGACGTGCGAGGAACCGTCGGGGCAGGTTTACGTCGTGCGAGGAAAGTTGGTCAAGTCGCTACGACGTGCGAGGAACCGTCGGGGCAGGTTTACGTCGTGCGAGGAAACTTGATCAAGTCGCTACGACGTGCTAGAAACCGTCGGGGCAGGTTTACGTCGTGCGAGGAAACTTGGTCAAGTCGCTACGACGTGCGAGGAACCGTCGGGGCAGGTTTACGTCGTGCGAGGAAACTTGGGAAAAAAAGAAGAAAATGAAAGGAAAGGAGCAAGCCCGAAAAGAAAAAGGAAAAAAACAAAAAAGAAAAGCAAAAGAAAAATAAAAGAAAATAAAAAAAGAGAGAAAAAAAAAAAAAACAGAAAGAAGAAAAAAAATAGGAGAAAAAAGAAAGAGAAGAGAAGAGAAAAAGAAAAAAAAAAAAAAAAAAAAGAAAAAAGAAAAAAAGAAAATGGAAAAAAAAGAAAAAAATAAAAAAAAAGAAGAAGAAAGAAAAAAAAGGAAAAAGAAAAAAAAAAAAGCAAAGAAAGAAAAAAGAAAAAGAAATCCCGAAAAAAAAGAAAAAAAAAAAAAAAGAAAAAAAAAAAAGCCAAGAAAAAAAAAAAGGAAAAGAAGTAAAAGAAAAGCCCAAGGAAAGAATAAAGGAAAAAAAAAAAAGAAAATAAAGAGGAGAAAAAAAAAAGAGAAGATAAAAAAAAAAAGAAGAAGGAGAAAGAAAGAGAAAAAAGAAGCCAAAAGAAAAAAAAAAAAAAAAAAAATAAAAGGATAAAAGAAAAAAAAGAATAAAGAAAAAATAAATAATGATAGCAAGAAAAGGAGAAAAAGAAGAGAGAAAAAAGAGAAAAAAGGCCAAGAAAAAAAAATAAAAAAAGAAAAAATAAAAAAGAAAAATAAGAAAAAAAATAAGAAAAAAAAAATAGAAAAGAAGAGAAAGCGAAGAGAAAAAAAAAAAAAAAAAGAAAAGAGAAAGGAGCAGAAAAAAAAGCCGAAGAAAGAAAAAAAAGAAGAAAGAAGAAGAAGAAAAGGAAGCAAAAGAAAAAAAGAAAAAAAAAAAGAGAAAGAAAAAAAAAGAAAGCCAAAAATAAGGCTTGGTCATAGGGTTTGGCGATCTTCGAAACCCTTCAATGAATCTTTCGATAATACCCAGCAAGACCTAAAAATGACAATCTCCGTTGGTGACTTAGGAGATTTCCAATCTTTAATGGTATTCAATCTTGGCTGGATCACATGAAATTTCCTTCACTATCGATTCACAATGACCGAGAACTGTACTTTGGAACCAAAAATCGCACTGGAAATTATGCATATACAACTCCTCTTTCTTTAAGCAACTCTAAGATTAGCTTAAGGTGCTCATCGTTTCTAGCTTTGTTCCTTCGAATATATCATAATCATCGTCAATCAATAACAATCACAAATTTATGCCAGATCTGTTTGCACACCCTTCATAAGGATCCATGAATACTTCATGGTTGCGTTTGTCAAACCAAACGGCATAACTTGAAATTCATAATGGCCTGTAACGATTCTTGAAAGGCAGTCTTCGAAATGTCTTCTCTCGAACTCAAGTTAATGATAACCTGACCTTGAGGTCATACTTCGAGTAGACCACTCGACCATTTTGTAAAGCGTGACAAATTAAATCAATCATTCTGGGGAGTGGATAACGGTTCTTCACTGTTAGTTTGTTTAATTCCTGATAGTCAATGCACATCCGGAATGATCCATCCTTCTTTTTTACAAACAAGACTGGAGCTCCCCAGGGTGAGGAACTGTGTCCTTCTATATGCCTTGTGGCACAGCTCTTTCAGTTGGCTCCGATAACTCTTTCATTTCTAAAGGCGCCAATCGATAAGGTGCCTGTGCTACAGGTGCAGCACCAGGTACCAAATCAATTTGAAACTCCACTTATCAAGTCGGAGGAAGACCCGACAAGTCCTCAGGAAATACTTCAGGAAAGTCTCAAACTATTGGCACGTCCTCCAAAGTCCGCTTCGTCTCCGACATATCTTCAACTTCCTATGCATCGACATGGTTGCCAAAAAGATAGAAAATCCTTTTTTCATGTACTTCTGCGTTTTAGTGAAAAAAGATGTTTAATCTGTCACATTTCCGCTTGGTTACTTCCGTCACTGTGTATGATTAAGATTTCATTTCTCCAGGGGATGCGAACAATCTTCTCGGCACACACAATGACCGCTTGGTACTTCGCCAACCAATCCATACCGATTATAGCATCGAAACTACCAAGTTCTACAGGCATTAAGTTTATGTTGAATGATTGATATAGTTAAATTTCTCTAATGGCGAGTCAATTTGATTAGCGAAATGTCCATAGGGCGACTAGCAATTGTCTTGGCTCTCGGCTTAGGATTTGGTATAAGATGATTCCAATTTATAGTAAGACTGAGTGAAGGTCTGCTTAGTTGATATGGTTACAAATTCGATTTCTAAAGGTAAACGCGTTCTATGAATAATGCACACAAAACATGATATAAGTAGAAAATTGTTTCCTTAACAAGAGGTTTTTAGAGTGACTACTCTCAGCACGGCATGGTATCTTCCTGAATTATACATAATTGATCATGCCATGTATAATTGAGGACTAACGATGCATTGCTCATTTTCATCAAAATAGCGTTATAATTTCATGATATTCGTAGAGTAGTATTTGTAAGAGTAAATAAGGAACCAAAGTTAATATTGACGAATACACTCCTAATACGAATAATTTATGAAATCATTCGTACAACTGAAATTAGGGAAATACAACGAGAACTCCTAAGGAGATAAAGTCTAAGATAGTTTCAACTTAGGATTTATTAGGAAAGCGAGGCAACTCTTTAATGTTGTTAGGGTCTTGATCGGTTTCCCCTTCTCTTAAGGCATGCACCGCTCCACGTGCTCTAGTACCTCTAGTTTGGTTTTCATGGTTTCGGTTCTTTTGCTCCGGGCAATCACTCCTGCAGTGCCCTTGATTCCCACATTCATAGCAATAGCCTCGATAGTATTAGCCACTCGCTGGGCTACAACCCGCTCAATTTACTCAACACTCATCCCTTGATTAACAGTTGTCATCATTTCTTAAAAATCACAGGGAACAAAATGTATATGAAGTTTCATCCAAAAACAAGAAAATCATGCCCACTCCCGTTATCCTGAACATATATGTAAGGTGAGACCACGTTATGCAGAGATATAAGATAACAGCAACCATGGCGTAAATAAATCCCCATCATACAGTAGCATGATCAAAACCAAAGCGGAGGTTCATACTTAATACATTGTTTTACATGAGTAAAAAAAAGTACAAGCTTTTTATTAACACTACCAACCGAGTATTACTCAAGTTTAGTGGGATATAATACAAAACAAGCTACACTGACAAATCTATTTGTCTATGGGCCAGGGTGCCTCTCAAGATTCTAGATGCTAGACTCTTAATTTTATCATAAGTGACTTAATATTCTTGGTGAAGATAAAGGGTATGCAACAGCAACTCCATTAATGCATGCCTTAGTAGATGGTGATCGTGGAGTATGGTATTAAATAGATATCCGTACTGCACGGGATTTGGTCTCAAAAGACAAGATGATATGGTGTGGAGAGGGTTTGGTGGTGGGTAAAGAAGCAGGACTACCAGTCCTAAATGCCTCTGTTTCACATCTTGAGTGGACAGATCATCTTTAGGGGGTACGCGGTAGAAAGGGTCGACCAAGCCTAGGTGCTTCCTGCCTCCCTCCCCTGTCCTCCTTATCCTTCTCAACATCATCATCATCGTTGTCATCATCAGATGACTCATTATCATAATTGTCTCATCCGTCGACAGGATGGTCAGCAGGATCCTCCTCAGGGTCCTCCTTATCCTCTTCCGGATCGGAGTTAGCAATGTAGCCTGGTGATAGGGCTGTAGGTGAGGCATCAGCAGATAGAGGCTGATCCTTCATTGGTTCCTTTAGCTCCTCATTAGAAGCTCGAGCATGGAATCTCTATGGCTCGAAATTAATATAAACAGATGTGTAGGTAACCGTCGATAATGAAAACATAACTGCTTGCAACGAGCAAAACTTAACTTATATAAATATATTATATAAGGCTGGTATGGTAAATACGAGTATGCACTTATGGCATAAATGAATGAGGTAAGAGTATCATATTTCGATAGCATAAATTATAGGTAGCGCTTATGACCTACGAGCTTAATCGGAACTACCTTGCCTATAAGAAATATTCCCTCCTATTTATTAAAAAATCTATATAAATAATTGTAGAGTTGTGCGAAAGAATGCAAACTCATCTTTGTATATATATAATATACCCAACATAGTAACTAGAAACGCTACTATAATAATGAACCGTATATGCATACATTGTGTTAAGCACCTAGTAAAACTAACTAATGCAAACAACTAGTGGTATTATGTTCCCAAAAAATCCCTTTTTATGAATGCAAATGTTTAAAACCGTTTTATATAGTTCCAAGCAAAAACATTTGAACCTGGTTCTCTATAACCTTGTCTGATACCAATCTTAACACCCCCAAATTGGTCGCATGCGGAATAAGGGGGCCTGGGCTGTGTTACTTCTAGATCAATACACAAATATATATAGAACTACAAAAAGACGTTTTAAACTGATACATTGAATTTAAAAAATGATTTGATACAAATATGCCCAAGCTTTTACTTGTTTCCCTTATTAATTATTACAAAGATACTGGTTTACAACACTAGTATTTCCCCAAAACATAATACCAACCATAGTCTTTAGCATGACATCCCAAAACAAAATAACCAATTGTATCCTTGTGCACCTTATCTTAATTGATCTCCTGAAAAACATTTCTTTAAAACGTCAACAATAATGTTGGTGAATTCATAGGTTTGATAAATCATAATATGCAGGACCGCAAGACTTTCCCCGTGATAATGCAACACATGCAGACATCACAAAACCAGATACATATTCCTAAGACTCATTACACTAGAAAGCTCGACATCTTCATTCAATAAAATATAATTTGAATTTCCTGCCTCAAAAAACAGAATTAGATTTCAACCCGAAAACATCCCCAAGATTCGGACATGCTATACGTTCGATCCCCGTGATAGCTAGTCACCCAAGGGTAGGGTCCGTTTACCCCAAATAGATCTTATTCATATCATGCGCGCACACATAATGTAATTAACAACTACATCTAAGGCAGATGTATCAAGTCATGATAAAGGGGCTCAACTTGGGTTATCGCTACTTAGGCAAACATGTAATCAATATAAAATATCCACTTGCGTCCAATTTATAAAACAAAGCATGTTTCCACCCCATAGTTATAAATCATTGAAATCGTAAAAATGTGGGGCTATGAACTCACCTTGGAGTGAGAAATCCAATTGTATCACAAAAGTGCGTCACGCAAATCAAAAAAAGAATAAAAAAAAAATGAAAAAAAAAAATAAATCCAGATGCAAACTCAATTTAAATTAAGGCGTATAAGTCCTTAATCACATTGAGAGTAATCTCTACCATTTCATATGTCTTATTTAGCTAATCACCATCTAATTGTTTTGAGTGAAAACATATTTAAAAATTGTAAAACATTTATAAATATCTGAATAATATAATTAATCTGTTATTCCTGGTAGGGTATTATTACTCCAGGTAGAGTTTTATGTTAACTCCTGGTAGTTATAGATATTACTACTGAAGGTATATTATTATACTCCTGGTAGTTATAAAGTTATTACTACTTGTTAGTATATTCGTTACTCCCTGGTAAGTGATGTAGTTACTCCTTTGAGTGTATAGTACTCCTTTAGTTATAGTTTTATTTTCTAAGTTGACCCAAATATAATACCCGACTAAATCACATTGTTCATGACTCGGGTTCTAAGATAATTAAGCGAAATGATAATATTGAACAACTTTCCATTTCGTCCCGAGACCCCGAAACCTCGACCGAAAATGGGCCGAAAAAACACTCTGCATCAGATCCTGAATAGTAGTGTATTAATTACCAAAAACCAGATTTGTGGCCCCCGCCTTACGACCCGTTATCACTCGCTTTTTAGACTTAAAGAACCCCGGGGGAATAAAACGACCTATCCTGAACGACTTTTCAAGTTTTTCTCCGGCCGAATGCCGAAACGGACCGAAAGTTCCGCCAAACCATCTTAAAAATCCTGACAGAAACCACTAACTTAACAAAATGCTTGATTTTTATACCTCGAATATATACTTCATTTTTTCGCTCTAACTTTTTCGTTATAAAATCCCGTTTGACAATTTCTTACCTTTTCTGTAATCGTCGGAACATACTACTTATAAAAATAAAAAAATAATGTTTTATATATACCTGAATTTTGTACAGAATCTTTTTAGGACCTTGTTGATTCCATTTTTAACCTTGCTTTATAATCCCTTACTACTTTTTGTAGTTAATCATTTTTACACCAACTTAATATGGTACAATACTTTCTCATCCCTTTTAACATGATATTAGCAATATCTCAACATATATAAGATGTTGGCAAAATGAATCATTAACAAGTAAAAACTCCATTTACATGTTAAAAAACCTACAAGGTGATTCAAGCTACAATAGCAAACTAACATATGCATAAAAAGATATTGAAAGAACAATAAAGGTTCTATATGACCTTAAGGACTATGATGATGAATTATCAATGTAATGTAAACCCTTTTTAGGATAAAATCCAAGCTTGCACCAAATAAACCCAGTTTTTCTAAATAAACCTTTAGCTTTCCCTTTTCCTTGATTAAAGCTTGAATATGTTAACCAATGCTTGGAACCATCTTAGGATACATAGGATGGATGTGTGTAGGAGTGTTATGGGTTGAATAAAATTTAGTATGGATTTTGGTTGTGCTTGGTGGTATGCCGTAGCATAAGGGATGAAGGAGGGAGGGTTTTTTGTTGATTTCTTGCTGAAGTGTTCATGTGTAATGTGGTATCCTTTCTAGTTACTTGCACCTTAAATTTAAGTCATGGTCAAAATATAACCAATATATATCAACAACACCTAAGGGTTATTTAGGTGATTCTTGTGTATACATGAAATGAGTTCAAAGGAACATGGAATGCATGTTAAATTTAGAAGCATGAACTAAGACAACTAGGAAAATTTTCTTATAATTCTTTGTATATCATAGCTAATAAATTCTGCAAAAGGATTGTACATAGATATATTTTTATAACTTTTATGTATTGGGTATAAATGTTTGGTATTTGGGTTGAAGCGGGAATTATTTTAGGTGGTTCCTGTATGCCTAAACTTAATTTATCCGCGAAACTATACATTTACGTAACCTGATAAAAATAAAATAAACAACAACCATAATTATTCTCAAAATAATTATTTAATACTTGATCTCATTTAAACATTTAATCGATGATTGCCGATATACATTGAACGCGTAAATTTTATCTTACGCGATTTAGCTTAACATTTACGAATTTTGTTGAAACCAAAGCCATAGTCGGTAAACTATGATCTCATCCAAAGGATTTGAGCACAACAGCCGGACAAAGCAATATATTCAACTTCCGTACTGGATATCGTAGTGCTTTTTAGCCTTTTTGATGACCAACTTATAAGTCTATCTCCTAAAAATTGCATACTACCAGATGTGCTACGGCGTGTATCTTGACAACCAGCATGATCCGCATCTGCAAATGCTGTTAGAGCAATTGAAGAATCCTTCGAATACCATAGTCCCTGATTAACGGTTCCTCTTAGATACCGAAAGATCCTTTTTACTGCATGTAAGTGCTTTTCGGTAGGCCGAGCCTGATACCGGGCACACATGCATATAGCAAATTATAGGTCAGGTCTACTGGCTATGAGATAAAGGAGGGTGCCTATCATACCACGATAGTGTGATGGATCAACGACTTTCCCTTCTTTATCCTCATCCAGTTTGGATTTCTCCACCATAGGAGTATCTACTAGGTCACAAGAGTCAAAACCGTATTTCTTTAAGGATTCAAGGGCATATTTTGACTGGTTAATAAAGATGCCTCTGGGACTTTGAGAAATCTGTAGTCCTAAGAAAAATGAGATTTTGCCCATCATTGACATCTTAAATTTTGAACACATGATTTTAGAAAATAGGTCACAAAGTTCAGGTGTAGATGCAGCAAAGATGATATCATCGACATATATTTGTACCAGAAGTAGTTCCTTGCCGTCTCTGCGTATGAACAATGTGGGATCCACTGAACCTTTGGAGAAGTCTTGGGATATCAGGAACGAAGACAACATGTCATACCACGCGCGTGGAGCTTGTTTCAACCCATAAAGAGCTTTCTTAAGCTTGTACACGTGATTTGGTTTATCTTTATCCACAAACCCATCCGGCTGGCTAACATAAACTTCTTCCCGCAGATTACCATTCAGAAACGCAGTCTTCACATCCATTTGGTAGACGACCATGTTCATATGAGCAGCAAACGCGAGAAAAATCCTTATAGCCTCTAATCTTGCAACCGGAGCAAAAGACTCTTCAAAATCGATTCCCTCCTCTTGACGGTAACCACGAGCCACTAATCGAGCTTTGTTCTTTAGTATACCTCCCAGTTCGTCTAGTTTCACTTTGTATATCCACTTCAAAGTAATAACCATAACTTTATCTGGTCGGGGTACGAGCTCCCATACTTCAAGACGTTCGAACTCATTGAGTTCTTCTTGCATTGCTTCTATGTATCCAAACACATTTGTGAATAAAATGTGGAAACTTAATGTTCAATTAATAATATACATTGTTCAGTAAGGCATCGCACTCCGTCTGCAACATATTTGTGGTGTCATATAATTTTTCATTCGCAATGTCAATTTTAATAAATATGTATCCACATATACTGTTTGAAGGGTGCAATCCTGAAAATGAATTCATGTAATATCGTATATAATATTTCATGTAAAATTTTAATCAATTGGTAATTCAAATACTATAAGTGTTTTAATTATTTAAAATAGGATAAAATGTGATTAAAATATGATATAGAAGAATGTAGATATTTTATAGACTCTAAATAAAAAAGGAGGTTTCGATAATGTGCAAGCTCATTCCTTCATAGTGCGTAACAATCCGAATCTCGGAGCACATGTGAAGGGGAGTATTTAAAAATTAACAATGTTAGAAATATGGTTTTATGATCGACCTCATACCTACAACCTACTAATTTCACGACTATTCAGAGTACATAAGGTGGTAATGTTAGGTAATAAAGTCCCACGATCCAACCAGAACCGGAGGGATCTACCTAAGGACAATCCATAGTTAGAAATAGCAGTCCTTAGGTATGATTGAGATGATGTGAATAAGGGAAGAATGCCGACAATGAATGCGCTAACACTAGAACAATCACAACAAGGTTTTAGTAATGAATGTCGTTGGATAAGCATGTGAAATGGTTGAAGAATTTAAAAAAGTAAATGTAATGGATTAAAGGTGAAAAGAAAGAAGTCCCTCCAAACAACTTAGGCAGAAACCGGTCAATACATAGATTCTTATAAAAATAACAATGATGTCGTTATCTTGAATAAAGTCCGTCGTGGGACGACCAGTATACAATGCACAACCCTTCCCAGCCATTCGAGTTTCTCTCAAAAGAAACTTGTCTCATTTGTCACGGAGATACACACGTTATCTATTGACATCTCACTCCGAGATTGCTGATATTGAATAGGTGGCAGTCTGCTCCAGCCTCCGATTACTAAAACCAAAAGTGCATAAATCGAGTCTAGAGCCAAGAAAAGACCAAAGTATAAATCTCATTAGGACACAATGTCAAAATACTCTTGCTGAACACCTTAAAGTTCATAAGTTGTAACAAAGAGTCCTATACATTATCTTTGAGATCTTGCCAGAACATCCGAGTGATACTTAAGTATTCACAGTGAAGATGGAAATCCTGCTTGAGCCAACATCAAACAAGCTCTTGGTAGGTGACTTGCAAGATTCTATATGAATCAAGCTTGTGATAACTGGATATCAATATTGATCCAGTAAATGAATTGACGACTTAATCAGAAAGATAGTAACTATCTGATTTACTCTTACCGTGTTGTCTGCTTTGAGACGTTCCGGTAATGAGAACTAGCAAACATGGTGAATCTAATACATCTATGTTAGAAGATCCTACGCTTTGAGCTGGAAACCCTGTCAAAGAGATTCTTTGAATCTACCTGATCACAGGTATAGTATTTATACTATAAAACAAGAAACCGGAGGTTAATGCAACCGAACTCAAGATGAATGACAAAGCCATCTTCAACTTTTATTGCTAACTGTTTTATTTCAGGTTTAGACGACAGTGTTGCAGCCTCATTCCAGCGAAGTCAGATTCATAAACCATATGCTCATACTTAAGCTTTCAAAGTCAATCGTTCAACATCAAGATAGTTAATTCTAAACTTCCCCACCAACAAAGAGCCTCAAAGTCAAATAAAGAATAGTCTATTTGGGGAAGATTGTTAGACTTATAATCATATATGTCAAACAAGAATGTAACAAGTATGCGCATGTTGGTCAAGAGCACAAGTTGATCAAGGAAGTCAAATCAAGATGATTCAAGTCAAGGAGATAATTCAAGTCAAGGAGATGATGCAAGATAACGATCTCAAGAACTCAAAGTCAAAAGGATAAAGGCTCAAGATCAAGATCACAAAGCATGAATGAACAAAGCCATTACAAACAAGACAAAACCAAAAACAAGGCAAAGTATAAACGTCAAAAGTCATAAAATAAACAAACTTCAACGTATGGGGAACAATGATATATCAAAGGCAACTCCTACAAAATGGTCATCAGTGTACGGAGGATTTAAAGAAAGAGACTCAAGCATTGGGGAGATTGTTAGCCTTAATTATATTAAGTCAAACAAGAATGTTATCGGTCTTATAAAGTCAAACTAGGTCATGTATTGTAACATAGGCTGAGTCGGATTAACGGGCTGTGGAATGTAATCTAATATGGTCCATTGATGGGATCAAAAGCCTAAGTTAAGCCAAGCCCGACCCATTAAGAAAGCCCATAGCGCCTACTTAGTTGGCATTGGGTATAAATATAACCCTCTCCACACATAAGAGAGGAGTTTGTTACCATTTCACATTTGTGTGTGTGTGTAATCTTCCACCCTCACTTTCTCTCTCTAAAGAAATCTTCCATTTTTCTTTTCTTTTCTATTATTGCTATGTATGGCTTTCTTTGTTTGGATCGCTTTATCTTGGGATAACATTTGGTATCAATCGCCACGGGGTGGGTTTAGTGATAAGTTGTGGTATTGCTTATTTGAGCTTATTAATTTAGCTTATTTCATTCGGCTTATTTATCACATTTTTTTTTCGTAGCTTACTTTTGTTATAAAAATAAATAAATACCCACTTGTGTCTACTTTTTCAACATAAGTGTCTTTTTTTTTCATATTTGATTGCATTTTTTTGGGCTTATTGTCGAAGATACCATTTTGGGCTTATTCACAGTGTTTTCAACATATGTGTTAGAACAAGCAAAAGAATCCGCGCGTTGCGGCGAGGCTAATTTTTTCCCGAATAATTTTTTTTTACGTTTTGGGGGTTTTTTTTTTGGCGATGCGTTATGGCGGGGCTAATTTTTAATATTTTCTTTTTTTGTATGATTCGGGGGAAAAAAATTTGCGTTGGGACGGGCTAATTTTTTCCCGAATATTTTCTTTTTTTGGGACGGTTTTGTAAATTTTTTTACGAGAATTTTTGTGTAAGAAAATCGTAAATAGTTAAAAGGTGAGGGTCCGTTTTCTATTTTTTTTACTTTGGGCCAGATTTTAGGCTATTTTTGGGTTGTTTTTTTTGGGCTAATTTTTTCCCGGATATTTCCTTTTTTTGTATGATTCGGGAATTTTTTTTTTCCGTTGGGACGGGTTAATTTTTTCCCGAATATTTTCTTTTTTTGGGACGGTTCGATATCTTTTTTTTGGGCCGATGAATGTAAAAAAGTTGTGAACAATAAAAACTTGACGTGTTTTTTTGTTAATTTTTTACAGGATTTTTTGTGTAAGAAAATCGTAAATAGTTAAAAGTTGAGGGACCGTTTTGTATTTTTTTTACTTTGGGTCAGATTTTGGGCCATATTTTATGTGAATTTTAGGCTAGTTTGTCGACAAATGTGTATATTAGTAATAGTTTTTTTATATGGCTTATGTGTTGGGCCTCATGTTTAAAGTGTTGTTTTTTTTTGCTATATGAGTTTTTTTTTTAATATAATGGGTTGTACGTTTGTGACCATATCGATTATTTTAAAGTTATTAGGCATCGAAGATGTTTTCGCGGGTATTTTTTTTATCTGAATAAATCAAAACTTTTGTAATATTTTTTTCTTCCTACTTTGTGCATACAAATTTAAAAAAAAAAAACTAAAATCGGGTTGGCCCAAAATGGGAGTCCGTTACTGTAGCAAAGTGACCCACTGTCAAAACGACAGTGGATTGTGTGTTTTAGGCTAGAATCTTTATGGGTAACAATTGGCATCAGAGCCTAGGAGCGTTTTGGGTTGATAGTTTGCTTATTTGGGTGTTATTTGAAGCTTATTAAAGCTTTTCGTTGCTTGATGTTAAGCCAAAACCCACGGGTTTGGTTGGTTGGTGTCTTTTTTGTGCAAAAGCTTGAAACTTTCGTCTCTCTAATGTTTCTAGCTCATTTGTACAAATGGTTTGTGTTTTTTCAAAGCTTATTTCTAAAGATCTATGATTCTTTTTTAAGCTATTTACACAAAATCTTGATCCGAAAATTTATGTTACAAAACCATAAAGTTTGTGTTTTTATGGTAGATCGTGCCATAGGATACTTGGTTGTACAAAATAAATCGAATAAAACGTCAAAATGTATGTATTTTAAGTGATTTAAAAGTAGTGTTCTAGAAAATTTGAAGATGGCAGTTTATACGCTTGAAGACGGTGGTTTATACACTTGATGACAGCGATTTATATGTGCTTCAGATCTTGCGATTTATATGAGCTTCAAAGGAGGCGATTTATACACTTTTGCTATCTAGCGATTTATATGTATTGAAATCCGGCGATTTATACGATCCAGCGATTTATACGATCCAACGATCTTTACGATCCAGCAATTTATACGATCCAGCGATTTAGATCCAGTAATTTATATGATCCATCAATTCATACGATCCAGCGATTTATACGATCAAGCTATTTATACGTTCCAGCTTTTTATAAGCAATCTTAAAGGGGGCGATTTATACTTGCTTTCAAGACTAGGTGATTTATACATGTCTTATGCTAGGCGATTTATACCATGTGCTCTAGGCAATTTATACACTATTTCAGCCAATTTCAGTAATTAAACTGAAATTTGAATTTTGGTTCTCTCATTAACCAAATTCGATAGAGCATTTTCGATAAAGGCCACTTTCACATATTTTCTCCAAGAACCAAACTTAAACACCTTCCACAACACCAAAGCAAACACAACACTTAATCCTAAAATGATCCGAATAAGATTCACTAAAATGTCAAAACGGATATGGATTTGGATTTTAATGTCAAGTTATCTTGAAGTGTATTTGGTATCCCTTATTTGAGATTGAAGTGGGTTTCACAAAGGCGTATACTTATTTAATCATCAAGACTTCCTTCTACTTTCTACCCCTTTTCCCTAAACCCCCTCTATCGATTAATGACTTGCTTGAACATATACAGTTATGATTGAGACTTGGAGTATATAGTTTCTAGCATTCAAGGGGTGGTTGGTTCAAGACCTGGATAACTATCACTTAAAGGAGTTACATTGTAGTACTCAATGTCACACGCGGATGAAGGTGTGGACAATTTCAAGAGGTGTCATACTCGAATTCCATAACAAACCACAATCTCAATCACTTCATAAAACTTAAAATCCGATATCCATTCACAACATCAAAATGTCAAATACCAATACCAATTTGCACCCTCAAACATCAAGTGTTCTTCAAAATGACACAGTTTCTTCATGTTTAACTTCTAAAGTTCAAGAGAAGACACAACTTTCAAGAAGTAGATGCATGAACAGTCTTCGAGAAGTTAAGTCACAATTTAAGTTTCTCTCAAAAACTATACAAGATTTTGGTACCATGCCTATCTTCAAGAGAACTTTCTCTCAAGACTTGGATTTACTAGAACAGCATCTTACTAAAGATATACTTTCTCAGACTGATTGCAACACTACTTTGACAAAACTCAAAACAAAGTTTGAAAATGCTTTAAATTCAAAATTCAAAGAGCGTATTTAAAAACATACAAGATTTAATGCTCAATCCTTCCAAGATGCAATGATCTGTAACATGGATTCCATTGGGAAATACATGCTTGAGATAATTCTTCATCAATAATAGACTCCGTAATTATTGAAACAAAAGAAGTTGATGCAAACACAAGAATATCATTCAAATCTAATTCAAGCATTGAATTTTCATTCATTGAAAGCTGATTTAGTTGTCACACAAAACACTTGTTCTGAAAAAGAAGACAGTAATTCAGAGACTGCATCCAGCAAATCAGTAACGGAAAGCAGCTTATATTCCGCAACAAAAGATGTACATGCAATCAAATACAAGATGTCAAAAGCAAAAGAGGGATGCATGGCATATTTTTGTTCTTTTCACTCACACCTTCAGGATCTTTCTAAAGAAGACTTAAAAGTCACTCGTATCGAACATGGATTCAAGCAGGCATTCATGTTACTCTTTGGTCAAGATAATGATACTTTCACAAGTATGATGCTTCTCAACATAGATCAACTACAAAAGCAACTTGACAAAGACGAATTTGAAGAAGATGGATCCATGGCAGCCTTTTGGGTGGTAAACAACGAGTTTTAGAAGCTCATCGATTCACAGTTTTCCTTGGATTATGATAGTCAAATGACAAGCAAGTATTTTGCTGAATACACTGGAATCGAAGTTAAACAATTCAGAGATACATTAATCCAACACATGGGTAATGTTAAGAAGTTAGTTTTTTTTCGCTTGAAAGAATCTAGTCATCAGAGACAATATGATAAAAGGGTGAATAAAAGGAAGATGATGATTTAGTTATCACAAAAAGCAGTAGAACAGAATCAGAAGTGCAAGATAACAGCAATAGGTTAGGGAATGATACAGATGCTGATAATGTAGATATCAGACCCATATATGATGAAGAGCCAATGGCTGAGGTACAATTGATTGCTGAATGTAATATCTTTGCTATAGGACAACAGCATACTGAGCAACCTGAAATCATTTATGAAGGTAGGGTTGACTAGTATCCTGAACAATGTCAAGTTAAAAGTCCTATGCTTGATTCATCACCTGATAACCAGACAACTAAATACTCAAAACAATATCTCAAGACTGAAAATATTTTACTCAAAAAGACCGTTGCCTAATTTCAAAAAGATTTTTCAAGAATGGAAGCACATTGTATTGTTTATGAACTTAAATATCAAAATCAAGCTTTAAAATCAGGCTAACATGGTCAAATTTTGAATGAAATAAGTAATAAATTCAAGACTAAAAAGGAAATTGATGTACTTGAAACAATGAACATCAAATTAGAACATAGTGTGGCTAAATTACGTAAGGAAAATGAGACTTTGAAAAAGCATTACAAATATTTGCATGATTCTATTAAAATTACAAGATCTAAGACTATAGAACAGACAACTTCTTTGCATGCTAATAATGCTGATTTAAAAGCTCAGATTCAGGAAAAGCTTTTTGCAATTGCTGTTTAAAATATAACTTAAGGAAGTTAAAAGGAAATAGTGTAGATATTAAGTTTGCTAAAACATCAGTCTTGGGGAAACCAGTTTTACAATCACTAAGAAAAAAACCAGTTGTTAGACAACCGAATGCGTTTAAATCTGAAAGACCTCAAATGTCAAAACCATGGTTTTCCTCCCAAGTTGATGTGAATAAGAACTTGTCAAGACCAGTAACTCAACACTATTTGCCTTAGAGAAGAGAATCTGCTTTTGCAAAACCTGATCAAGTGATTGCATCTAGCGAATCTAGGAATAGCTCTAAGAACATGCTAAGATTTAGTTCAAATGACATGGTTCATAATCACTATCTAGATGAAGCTAGGAAAATGACACAAGAAAGAGATAGGAACTCAAAAACTAGTGTGATGCCTTATGCTAGATTTCAAAGCACTGCTGATGGTAGCAAACCAAAACCTAGAAGCACTAATCACTCAACTAGGATTTTGCGTAAATATAAAAGTAGTTGCGTAACGATAACTATTGTGCCCAAAGTAGACCACTCTAGGAATACTAATTCCTTTTTTAACTCTAAACACTTTGTTTGCTAAACTTGTCAGAAGTGTGTCTTTAATGTAAATCATGATGCTTGTATAATAAAAATCCTAAAGGAAGTGAATTCACGTGCTAAGATTCAATCCCATAAGACCAGAAACAGTAACAAACTCGTAGATCAAAAGAGTCATACTCAGAAACCTGGTAGGCAGATCATCACAAGACATAGATTTTCTCCTAATAAGATTTCTGTTGTGTATGAGAAAACATCTCCTAGATGTGATCTTAGGTGGAAACCCACTGGTAGAATTTTCAAAACTGTTGGTCTTAGGTGGGTTCCTACAGGAAAGATACTCGCTTCTTATACAAGCAAGGCTGACAGTGAACACACACATGGTTCTAATGTAGACATCTCTAATATTATGAATGCAAACAAACTATGGATGTAAGTGGATGTATATCAATTAATGTTCAGAAGGAATAAAGTTTTGATCTAAATGCAGGTACATCATATAATGTCAAGCAGGATAATCTCAGAGTTTGGTTGCTGAAAAAGCTGATATCTCAGAAACTAGTGTTGAAGTGGATTCAAAACTGATCAGAAAAATGGCGTTTGAAAACAATAGTTCAGGCCTCGCTCCTCAATGTCAAAGAAGTCTCTACAGAAGACATGACAGAAACAACGTCACTTCAAGAGTTAGAAAGTCTATTTGGTCCTTTGTTCGATGAATATTTCGATGGAGAAAATCAAGTTGTTTCAAAGTCTTCCACTGTTAATACTGCTGATGCATCCGATAAACGTCACCAACAACTACATTCAACTTCATCTACTTCAACTCTAGCAACAACTGTCGCTGCTGATGGAAACTTTGATTTGTAAATACTTTAATTTTTCTCTTTATTTTGATTTATAAATATTTTTCAAAAAGAAAATACAAAAATATAAAACCAAAAAAAAGAAATAGAAAAATATAAAATCTATAAAAACAAAATACAAAGTCGAAAATTTTCAAAAATACCAAAAATAATCTTCTCGACATGTCTCTTGGAATCGATAACACTTACGTACTAGAAATGTCGATTAATATTGACACGGGTGTGTAAATGAAGTTCAAGCAAGAGTTTAAATGTTTCAAAACATGTCATTTCTAAATTTTCTTAATGACTTATGTACATTTCAGTGCATAACTCGGACCCGAATGTAATTAGGAAGTCGCTTCAGTGCGCTTACTCTACAAATAGAAGAGAAGTCTTCTATCGTGGTTTTAAAAAATCGTTGAACACAATTTTCCAAAAGAACTTTCAATGTCAAATTGTCTACAATATAATTTATGATATCTTTCCATAAAAAGTGTTATTTGTTAAAACTGTGTGTTCAACACTCCCTTCCTCAAATAAGTTTAAAAATAGTGGTACTTACAATGTCATTTTATGTGGATCAATTTTTGAGGGGGAGCTTTTAAAACCAAATCCTTTTAATGTATTTTGGGTACATCTAATAAATGTCAATTTTATGTATCCAAAAATATTTTGTGAAATTAAAATGTGGAAATTATAATGTCAATTAATAATATAGATTGTTCACTAAGGTATCTCACTCCGTCTTCAACATATTTGTGGTGTCATCTCATTTTTTCCTTGTAACGTCAAGTTTTATAAAAAATTAGTGGTATCCCACATACTATGTTGAAGGGGGGCTATCAGAAAAATGGATTCATGCAATATCATGGTATATTTTTTCTCCCCATGAAATTTTTTATGTCACAAATTTTAATCAATTGGTATTTTAAATATTAAAGATTTTATTATTTAAAATAAGAGGAGAAAATGTGATTAAAATATAATATAGAAGAATGTGATCTTTAAGACTCTAAGTGCAACTCTTTCCTTCATGTGAAAAACAATTTCGAATCTCGGAGCACATGTTTAGGGGGTATTACAAAATGTCTGTATCAAAGGTTTTAGGGTTCGATCTCTATACCTACAACCAATTAATCTCACGACATCGATGAAGTCATAAGGTAGTTAGGGTTAGGTATAAGTCCTATGATCCAACCAGAATCAGAGGGATCTACCCAAGGACAATCCATAGTTAGAAATAGCAGTCCTTAGGTTTAATTAGAGATGAATTAGAAACGGGAATAATGATGACTAAGATTAAGCTAACACTGGAACAATCACAACAAGGTGTTAGTGATGACGTCTTGGTAAGCATTGAAGGGGTTGAAGAATTAAAAAGAAATGTATGGATAAAGGATGAAAAGAAAGAAGCCCTCCACACAACTTATGTAGAAACTGGGTCAATACATAATCTATCAAAATCACAATGATGATTGTTGATATTGAAGAAAGTCGTCATGGACCTAGTGATGTAATGCACAACCCTTCCCAGCCATTTGAGTTTCTCTCAAAAGAAGCTTGTCTTATTTGTCACGGAGATACACATGTTATCTACTGACATCTCACTTGGATATTGTTGATATTGAATAGGTGGCAGTCAACTCCAGCCTCCGATTACAAAAACCAAAGTGCACAAATCCAGTCTAGAGCCAAGAGAGATCAAGGTATAAATCTTATTAGGATACAATGTCAAAATACTAATTGTTATCCATCAATATAAAATTTGGTATTTGATGACATCAAATAACGTCTATTTTATAACATCATTTATCCTATGTAATTAACCTATTTTGTATAATTATTGCAAAGAATTATTACTCAATCGTTTGTATTTGAGAATTGCAGTAATTATGGAGTACTTGGTGAGGATATGCTAAAAGGCACGCATTTTGGAGCTTAAATTAAGAGTTCGAGAAAGTCTACTGGTTTGACAGCCAATACGCCGTATTATTCTAGACCTATACGACGTATCCAAGACTTTGACGAATCAAAAGACCATTTCCTGACTTTAAAGAATACGTTGTATCCACATCAACGATACGCCGTATATAATACTTTGGTCAAAGATGAAGAAGGAACTAGTTTTAACTCAATACGCCGTATCCATCAAGAAGATACGGCATATCCGTGCCTACACTTCACAAGAAACCACGAAGACATAAAGACTAATATTCTGTATCCAGGAGACACCTATACGCCGTATTCAAGATATAGAAGGTGAATATTCTAGAAGATATCAAACGTGGTTCTTACTCTAAAAAATCCTCAATACGTCGTATCCCACATCGCCCGATATGGCATATCGACTAGTTTCTAGACCCTATAAATAGATGACCAAAAACTCAGTTTTAGGTATGCAAGTAAATCCCTAAACCACCAAGTCGACCAAGAGATGAATAAAGTAAATCCCTAAACCACCAAGTAAATCAGAAAAGAGCCTCAAGATCATAGGAAAACTCTTGTAATCTTTGCGCAACCGAATACGCGTTCGATTAAGGTTTCTTTATTTTAATCGTTCATAAATCAAACTGTGTGTATTTTTTCAATGACTATCGGCTGATACCTTTAGGTATCAGCCATGTTTATGAAGATTTAATGTTTGGTTTATTTATCTCAATTGTCTTAATTTATTGTTGATTGTTTGATTATGTTTATCATCTTATACTTGTTTACGTGCTTAAGTATGTGACCTATCATTCAACTGGGTTTAGTCCTACATATTTAATGCGCTGCAACTTCGGTGTTGTTTGGGTGTAGGCTAAGAGTTCGGGATAGCTCTCCATATTGCAATTTATATATCTAGAATCATAAGATCACAAATATTGACCTATCCTTGCCTTTAATTTAGTGAGCTTAGTTGAGCCATAAGGTGACCTTAGTATCAACGAGTACGTTCTTATTCCATTGGTAAGGACTCAGACAGTGGACTACTAGTATATAAAGAGCAGTTAAGCAGTAAGTAGGTAAAGTCTCCATGAGCTGGGGTTTAGTAAGAGCACCGTTATTAATATCCTAAGACAAATTATAATCAACGAATGCTTGCTTTATGCGGATGTGTCTAATTGTGACAGAATTAGCATGTCTAGGTCTTAGGATGAAGTACCACCTAAGTCTAGGAATGATATGCCCTTCGAGATAAGTCAATCATTGCACTATTAATCAAACCTGCGTTTTATCAGATTATTCATGGTTGATACATTTTCTTTACATTAGTTCTTGACCGTTCCTTTATTGTTTGTTTATCCTCTTATGTGTGTTTATTGTTTTACTTATCATCAAAACCTTAGGTTAGATACACAAAACCATGCTAGTCTCTCAGGCTGAAACCCCCCCTTAAACCTTAGACTTAGGATTAACATAAATTAGATTAATTTAGCACTAACATAGATAACTAAAATACTGATAGAACTAGGAATTAACGCTCTTACTCTTAGTGATTGACACCCTATATACCACAAAACTACATCTGATCGGGTACACTTCCGGTTAAAGTGTTGTTTTTAGGTATAGTCGGCATAAAATAAATAGTAAAACTTGATACATAAATAACACCTAAATAATGACACATCAGTATCAAAGAGTCCTACGCATTATCCTTGAGATCTTGCTAGAACATCTAAGTGATACTTTTAAGTATTCATAGTGACGATAGATATCCTTCCAGAGTCAACATTAAACAGCTCTACGGTAGGTGACCTGCATGATTCTATATGAATCGAGTTTGTGATAACTGGATATCGATTTTGGTCCAGTAAATGAATTGACGACTTAATCAGAAAGATATTAGCTATCTGATTCACTCTTACCGTGTTGTCTGCTTTGAGACGTTTTGGTAATGAGAACAAGCAAGCATGGTGAATCTAATACATCTGTGTTAGAAGATCCTACGCTTTGAGCTAGAAACCCTGTCAAGGAGATTCTTTGAATCTACCTGATCACAGGTATAGTATTTATACTATAAAACGGGGAACCGGTGGTTATCGCAACCTAAAATCGACGAATGACAAAGACATTTCGTCCATATCTGCTGTTTATTACTAACATTCAAATGCAGGTACAAACATCGGTGTTGCAGCCCCATTCCAGCAAAGTCAGATTCATTACCACATACTCATACTCGAGCTCTAAAAGTCAATCATTTAGCATTCAAGAGTGTTGATCCAATACTTCCTTAAAGATCTTCAAAGTTAAATCAAGAATCGCATTTTGGGGAGATTGTTAGCCTTATGTTCATATAAGTCAAACAAGAATGCAATAAGTATGAGTATGTCGGTCAAGAGCACAAGTTGATCAAGAAAGTCAAATCAAGATGATTCAAGTCAAGGAGATGATGCAAGATGAAAGATCTCAAGAATTCAAAGTCAAAAGATGAAGGCGCAAGATCAAGATCACATATACGACACCGAAAGAATGTTATCGATCGTTTTAAGCATGAATGAACAAATCCATTACAAATAAGAAAAGACAAAGACAAGAACAAAGAAGGCAAAGCTCAAACATCATATCTTTAACATTGGGGAAGATAAAGTCAAATCTAGATAACCTTCATCAAGAACGTCAACATTGGGGAGATCAAAGAAGACCTCAACATTAGGGGAGATTGTTAGCCTTATTTTTATATAAGTCGAAGAAGAATGTTATCGGTCGTCTTAGTCATAATTAGTGTTGTTATGTAATAGGATAGTTGGGTTTAACGGGCTTAGACTTTAAGCTAATATTGTCTATGTTTTGGGCTCAAAGCCTAAGTTAAGTCAAGCTCGACCCATTTAGAAATCCCATATGCCAACAAGAAGGCCAAGGGTATAAATAGGACCCTCTCCACATATGGAGAGGGTGTTGGTTACATTTGTATGTGTTTCCTCCCAATCTAATCTTTCTCTCTTTGTTCATCTCTCTACTTTTCTTCTACCTTATTTGGTTTGTGCTTATTGAAGCTTATTGGTTAGCTTATTGTGTTGTGATATGGGTTAATTATTTAGGATAACACCGTCTCCATACACTGTTTGCATAATTCTTCAAGACATTTGGTTGTAGGTTCGTAGTCTTGTCTGTTTCTTTCAAATGAGCCCAAGTCACGTTATACTTTTTCTCAACATGTCATCCTAGTGGTTTAAAACCTTGAAACAAACGATTACTTAAGAACATATTTTGGCATATTTACATGATTTAAAGGGTTAAATGGCCCCAAAATAGTGTATAAAATGACACCTCATCAAATACCCCTACACTTAGGATTTTCTTGTCCTCAAGCAACCTAGACAATAGCAATATTAGGGGCATTTAACCTACTCTTTAAAAGCAGTTTACGACACAACCTCCTAGACCTCATAATTCAAAGCATGAAAAGCATATACTAACACCTCACATAAGTGTTTGGAGTTCTCTCTTCCTCTCGGGTGTATAATAAATTATAACAACTATGGAAAACTAAAAATTAACACTCATTACCTGTCAAAGCATATAAATTACCATAGGCTTGGTAAAGGATCAAACCTCCACCGCTAGGCACAAGTATTAATCATTACTATCAAAGAGGTCTTTTAAAGGGTTGTGGGTGTAGGTGTAAGATAAAATTAATGGAAACGAAAATGGATGGGATACATTTAAGGAGTGACTTTTGGGTGAATTTAGGGTGAAAGGGTTAGCTAATTATTTATAAGAATACACGTTGGTTGGGTTGCTAAGCCAAGAACTCTGACAAGATATACAAACTATACGCAACTCTACATCAATCTATTTCTTTTTATTTTTTCGACTCTAATATAAACATAGACATAAGTAAATGGCAGTTCGTACATTTTTTTACATTTTTTTTCGTACACTTTTGCCCTGCCATTGCTTAAACATATAATACATCATGGGGGTTTATAGATACACCCCTACACAATCTGCGGCGGTACCCGGTAATGAAAATTTTATTTGTGCGTAGCAAGACGTGTCATATTATATGATTTTTCAAACAATAACATATACGAAATAATGTCAAATTTTAATTAAAATAACTATAAACCATATCAGTAACTATTTCACATCCAAATAACATGAAGTTCAAATTAAAAAGAGTAGCATAAGTAGCATATTTAAAGAGATAAATTAAAGATAAACGTCAATAGAAAATGAAATGTAATTGACATAAACACAAAAATGTCAATTATTAATATGCATTATTAGTTGCAATATTTTTATCCGCAAAATCTTTAGACATTAAAATAGAAGTAAAGGGATCATTGGTATCACCAAGAGTAGCTTGAGCATCTTCGTGTGGTACAGCTATCACATCATCATTGTTGAGCCTATCGAGAAACCTCTTAAATTCATAAACCATTTGAATCTGTAATAAGAACAAAAGACGTTAACATTGCTTTAACTAATAATAATAATACTTTATACCAATAGTTCCATATACATCTTTCTCCAATTCTTCATATTTCCAATCATAATCAAGAGGTTGTTCGTACAGTAAATAGATAAAATTAGTATATGTTATTATAATGTTATATTATATCCTTATTTAAATGTGAATTTTTTTTTTTTTGAACGGCAAAGATGAAATATATATAAAAAAGAGTCTAGCAAGACGCTAGAAACTTAAAGTACAATAGAGTCAACAAAAAGAATTACATAACATCAAAAAATGGTAAAATCCCGAGACTTTAACTGCCAGAGAATCAAAAGGGATGAAAAAACTTTTGGACACGAAGGCCGACGGATCGGTTTTCACTATCGGCCCCAAAAAGAAAAAACCCCCATCCCGGAGAGCCGAGCCACACGGTTTATCACTTCGGATGATTTTGATGAAACCCCAAACAATAGTCCCGAGAGTAGGATGAAAAGAAGTAACCATCCTCGAAAACCGACGAAAGATGGTCAAAACGAAAAAAACCTTGGTGTAACAGGTCGCCAACCCAGCGAACATAGAACAGCCAGCTTCAAGAAAAAAATCAAATACACTTTCCCCCATTAAAAAAACACATTGCCATAAACGAGTGTATCGAAAGGGATGACATAAGCCAGTCATTCCAAGATAACTTCATATGGTCCCTATTGTGAAACCAACGAAAATGAAGAGAAACTAACATATCGATATATCACTTTTCCTCAACGGTTTAGATAAAACGTGCCGCTATTTGGTATCTCCAAAGCCACCAAAGAACCGAAGTAAGTAATTAACATATAACCTGTGTTTTTTCTCCTTAGAGCATGCCAAAAGATGATCCCAATCATTGAACGAATCCCCAAGTAAGAGAGCTTTGAAAAAGAGGAATATCACAACCATCTAAAAACGAGCTTCCACATATCGGTATCAATGTCGCATTCGAAGAAAACATGAATTAGCAGATATCAACATTGGCATTGCACGAAGGACAAGATATGGCCATAATATCCATACCAAACGCTAAGAAGATTATAATCTATGAGGAGTCGTCCAATGGAAAGCCTCCACATAAACACATTGACCTTTTTGATCGGGGGATAGATTAATCCCCAAGTTTAGTCATGAGCAAGAGTATGAGAAGGATATTTTTGGTCAATCCTAAAACGAGCATCCTTAACGGTAAAAGTATCCCATTTAGGACCAAACCTCATAAGTACAAGTATCTTCATTGACATCACTAATTTAGTTGACCGGTATCTCATTTAAGCATGTCACATAAGATAGGCAAAGATTTCTAACACCAAAGATTGTTTCCGAGGAAAAAACCAATTTCCAATACCCATTGCCCATTATTAATGACGGTCAATGATAAGACAATCTTTGTCTTGATCAAGATGATAAAAGCCGATTGTACTTGTAAAAAGAGGAGACTCCGCCTACCCAAATACTTTCCAAAAAATCGAATACGAAGCCACAAAGACCTGCTTTAAAAAAAACAAAAGTGTTAGATAAGATAATACCTTTTGAGTCTGAGAAAATTGAGGTTCCAACAATGTTTAATCCCGAAGCCCTTGAAGCTAACAACCATTTGTATCGAAACCTCCTTCTTGACCATGATAAGATTTGATGACCTGAACCCAAAGGGCGTTTGGGGAAGAAAGCAACCTCCAACCCATTTTTGAAGAAGAGCAAGGTTGAAAGCTTTAAGACTGCCATGTTTAATAAACCCTCCCTTTATAGAAAGAATTAAGAAAACATTTGGCCATTTTGACCCAAGCCAAATTTTGTTTTTATCTATTATTACCACCACAAAAAAATTTAGCCCGAATTCTTTCCAGGTCTTGAAGGACCAATTCGGGTGCTCTGAAAATCGATAGATAGTAGATACCAAGACTACCAAGCACAGACTTGATAAGAGTCAGACGACCCCCAATCGACAGAAGATTAGCTTTCCAAGAGGAAAGCCTCATATGAAAACGATCAACAAGCGTCTTCCAGCTAGCAATAACGTTCATATTAGACCCAATGGGAGACCAAGGTAATTAAAGGGGGATATCACCTCAATACAACCAACATTGCTAGCCCATACATTAAAACTTCATCTTTATTAACACCCATTACCAATAAATATTAGACATGGTAAATATTAATCATGAGACACCGAGGCTAGATAAGAAAACATGGAGAACACGAATGATATATCCAATCTTTTATCATTCCAATCCGTATTAATGCTCAACATCATCCGGCATAGTAAAGAATGGGAAACATTAATAGAAGAATTCTAATATTACACCAGTAATCAAAAGCCATTTCCTACAGAACATTCCTCAAAAGCATTATGGAGACCTTCCCATAACCAAGATGGAAAAGGAAAAGAGATAGAGGCTCTCCTTGCCTAAAGAACCATGCTTAATGGAAAACTCAGACTTATGGGCTACCATATAAGAATAAGAACTCTCGCAGTAATTGAGACAAGCTTTAATCCAAGAGCACATTTATTACCAAATCCAAAACTGTCGAAATGCGAATCAAGTAATCCAGCTTATGGCAGCAAAAGCCTTTTCAAAGTCACACTTTAAAATGAGGAGCTTCTTTTTTCACATTTTTTATACCACTCAATGATTTCGCTTAGAATAACGGGGCCATCAAGAATTTGACGACCAGCAATAAATGTGTTAAACCATAATTTGTGAATTACCTTCTTACAATTGCGAGCCATAATTTGTTTAAGTGTTAAACCATAATTCATCTTCTCTACAAAATCTCAAGTTGAGATTATTGTCTTAACATAAAAGATACACAAATAAAATGGTAAACGGGTTTGAGCGAGTTTTTATTAAATAGTAACATCTATTTTTAAAAGGATGTAATTTTAGGTACTTCTATTAAGTTACAACGACACGAATGTAAGAAAGATCAAAAGATATACCAAAATTAAACCCTACCTCAACAACTTACAGCAATATCGTACAAGATATCTTTATTATGAAGTTGAACAACCTTTGGATCATTTTTGTCACGCTATCCTGGTTCATCTAAAACAAAAGTGAAAAAAATAACTCCGTAAAACAATAAAATAGTAATCAAGAACCTAATTAAGTTACTAAAAAATATATTTTTACCCTTAAATGATTGATGATGATTTGACTTGTCGAATGTGTACAGTTTGTAAACATAGAATTAGAACGCCCTTAAAAGTATAAATTTTTAGATTAAAATTTTGAAAATGATTATCAATGTCAATCACGCATATATAGAATTCACAAATCAACTTTTTTTTTGCATAAAGCAATAGAGATATATACCATTATATGATTATGGTCATGTAACCACTATGCATTCATGGAGGAGGTTATGAGATTAATTAACCGATCAATGCTCATAACTCCTTTTGATCAGGAGTTACACAGAACTCTTTAAAATGAGTTATTGTTAAGAGGGGCAATTTCATATTTCCCGCTCCACTACAAATAAAAATTTCAATATATACCCAAGACATGCTTTAAAAAACAATCGGACATTATGCATTCTTGGTATTGCACTTTGTATATATGAAATTAATGTTTACAAGTAAGTGATAAAAGAAATTACACATATTGTTAAACTACATGCTGATAAAAACGTATACAATAAATCTGGTGTGAATTTAAAAGTGTGTATGGTGAATATTTACTAATGGCTTTATATCTTTCTCAAACAAGAAATATTTTGATCCCTTAAAACTTTTAAGACTTCTAAAATATAATCACAACGGGGTGGTAGGGGTGGGCCTTCTCTTTCACCAAAGACTTCAACCTAGCAATCTCAGCATCCTTCTCCCCAAGCAGCACGCCCCGAGCATCATACTTAACCTAAGTTTCTCTTTAAGTTCCAACTCATGCTCAGTACGAGACCTCACCTGTCCGAACCCACGAACAAATCTGTGCGCACGCCCCCATCATGTTGAACTCCTCGAACAATTGGTCATAATCCATGTTGCGGAGTGTGGAGAAAAAACGGCGGTGGGGAATGGGGTGGGGGGGGGGGGGGGTCGCCGCGCTCAACCAACGTGCACATAGAAAAGCCGTCCTCCCAGTCAGTGAATCGTTTATTGTTCCAGCGAGGAACATACCAACGCTTGGCATCTTCCGAATTCAGGATGGCCGTCTCATAGAACTAGTCAGTCGACTCCTCCGACGTCTCTGGCTGGGAAGACCCGCCCACGTCCGACGTGGGCAAAACAAGCGTCTTACCCCGGCTAGAAGTCACAATGTCAGCAGCAGTATACACGGGGGCATCCGCAACGCGGGAACTGGCAAAAAAAGGATAATGTTAAGTACAGATACAGAAAATTAATGTAAAATGGTAAAACACGAACGTACCTCTGCACGGTAACATGGGTGGGGATGTCCGCTGGAGAAGAAGCCCCTAATGTAAGGGAGCCTTCCGGGAGGGACTGCCTCAGACTAGCAAGCGACTTCCCACCTGTCCCAGAAGCTAGGCTAGGATGATCTGTCCTCAATCTTTTAGCAGGAAGAGGGTCGCTTCGCTTTAACAACTTCTTTCTCTTGGCCTTCTCCGGCTGCCTCTGAGCAACATCTTTCTCAGCCACAGTCACATCACATTCCGGGTAGTTGGATTCAAGAAAGCACCCCTTCGGAAATGACGTTCTCTTCAACAACATTTCCTGTCCGCATACAAACAGAAACACTCAGCACAGCCCAGAGCCACTACTTGTCTCTGCCTTTGATGTGGCCCAGCAGGAAGCATCCAGGTAAACGAAAGCAATGTTTATAGCTATCAAACACCGTCACCAATGGGCTCCAACTCCTGAAGTTAATTTTTGAACTTCACCGCTGATAACGCTCGCTAGTGTCATGACGGTCCTGATATATACAGTCAACCCCATATATGCAAAATGAAATACCAAAATATAGGCTAAACACCTTACACAAAAAAAAACATTCCCACAAAGGCTAAGTACTTTCACCCACCCGTTCTATCAGGCCCCTCAAAAGCTGGATAAGTATTTTCACCAAACGGATAGTAAGGACTTAAACCCACAAGAGCTAAGAAGCATTCCGAATACCGCCCGTAAGGAGCTTTATTAGAAGAAAGTTACCTGAACAGCTTGTGTTCTTGACGAGGCAGAGTAAGATGCGGATGGCCTGATCCTCTGCCAAACACCTCCAGAATACAAAGGAACGGAGATAGGAAACAACTCCGGGAATCAACCCATAAAAAATGTCCGCCCAGGTTCATAAATAGAATCCTGAGGCTTCGAGAGACAAGAAGGAGTCTTGTGTAACGTTTCATGTCGAGACCTAGAAAAACAATCCTTCACTATGTACATACGCGTATAAACCGCACTAAAAATAGCTACCAAAGACGTGCCAAGATCAATGAACGGGCGCGGCAAAACCAACGAAGTGAGATATACGTGCAGCACCGAAGGGGGATAATTGAGAACTAGGGGGGGGGGGGGGGGGGGGGGGGGGGTGGGGGGGGGTGTTATACGGAAACATTTGAGAACGGATACAAAAAACTTTGGTCTAAGAGAATCCTATAGCCACAGTAACGAATAACCCAGTATAATACACCACACATTACCCTCAGGGAAATTGGGTGATAGTCATATCCCGCCCCGTGCGTAGGATTGAACTTCATCGGAGAATAATAATAACTATGTCAAAGCACTCTACCAATTCTCCGGGCATAATAGAATGTTTATTAGCCATATATGAAGAAATACTACAGATAGATGCTAACCTGAATCTCGAAAAACTGAAAACCGAGAAAAGTGACGGCACGAGGTAGAAGATAAAAGCTAAGAAATTAACAATAGGAGGTTAGAAAGATTTCGAGAAGAAAAAAAATGCAGTAAAAACAATGGGGTATTTATACTCTTGGGGAATATTAACTCCTACGATGCTGGATTAGCGCCCAGTTATATGCGCACACTTTCATTTGCCTAATCCGACGATAAAAAGGGCATGAAACTGGTGAAAAGCGTCCAAGTCAGAAAGGTAAAAGGACAGCAATCCCTCTACACGTAATGAAGCTTCACAACTACAAAGACCCTACATACCACGAAAACAAAACTCAAGGAAGAAATAAAGTAGAAGTCTATCAATTATCAACCGCACGCAGGAAAATAATCTACGGGGCAATATCATACTAGATGGGGGGACTTGATGACGTATAATGGGTATACCAAGCCTCTTGGGCTTGGGCCACATTATCACTTGGGCTTCTTGGCTAAACCTATCAATAACAGGCCATGGTAAAGCCCAATCTCGCGTGGGCTTCGAAACCTGACCGAACTTAACATCCGGTCCACGTGATCCACCTATAAAGAACGACTCCGTCCGCGTAGGATCCGCTTGTAGACGATTCGTCCGCGGATCCATCTATAAGAAATCTGTCCTGCAAGAACATCTAGCGTACGCCGTTTAACATGATTTTCTGCGGACCCAATGCCTGACAAGGACGCCACTCGACCGGCCACTACTAAAGTAACCGAAATACTAGAAAACCCTAGTACTAGACACCTATAAATAGGGGTCACAATACATCCCAAAAGGTACACAATTATTCTTATTCTCTCTGACACATACTCTGACAATATGAATACTTACTCTCACGCCGGAGTCTAATCGTAAGGGGTCAGTCCCCACCGTAAGGCTAACGGTTTACTTTTAATTGTGCAGAAAATCATCACTTCTCTTGCTCTAGTACAAGATCCAGCATTCAAGTCACTTGGAGGCCCGACCCGACAAGGGACTTCCAGCACCTCGCTAACCCGACATGAATTTTGTACTAACACCTGTGATTACAAAACTCAGACATTATATGATAGTATTAATTATGATTCTTTATAAGAAAAGGTCAAACATCATACATGCTTTGGAAACTTTGTAAAAGAAAACCAATCGTAAACAAAAACTCTTGAAACAAACTGAGTACAATAATTTTAAAGCAAACTTAATTAAAATTAAACTAAGAAAGTAAAAACAGGGGTGTGGTTCTTCGGCTTGGTCTTCTTTTCTTTTATAGAAGTCCAAAAACTTCTCTTGGTCTTGGGTTGTTGTTCTTATGAGAGTACAAAGTCTCCAAAGCAATCCTAGCCCTCCATTCAGTTTCTATACCATCTCACCATTGAAGGGGTGCGGGTTTTTGTAAATTGTCAACTGGGAAGGTTTATAGGGGTAATGGGGAGGTGGGAAATGAGCTGGGAGATGTACTTGGGATAGTGGTTTGGCCTAGAAACCATTGGAGAGCCCGGTATGGTTTTGGCGCCAAGGTGGTTACGGGTACCCTGTTGCACGCAGGTTTAAATGGAAAGTTTGGGGAAGGTGCAAAAGCAGCCCTTCAACTTTCATCCCTTTTTCATTTTATTTTTAAGCCGAAATTCAGTTATAAACTAGTTTGGAAAGTGACAGATTTGGTCCCTGTGGTTTTTATAACAAAAGAATAAAGAAAGGTTTGGGAAATTGCAAATTAGGTCCCTGCGCTTTATAAAGGAAAGTTTAAGTAAATTGCAAAACCAGCCCTTGTGTTTGGTTTTTCTATTTTTCCTTTTAAAATAACTTTCAAACTTGGCACTTTTAGCCCTTTTCTTTATTTTTTTTCATTTTTAATTATAAAACAAGGTTTTTAACATTTACATTTTTGGCCCTTGAGTTTTATAAAAAAAAGTGTTTTGGGCTTGGGTTTTGTGATTGGGCTTTTTCAAGGCCCACTAAGGTAGGTGATGGGTTTTGTGTGTACAATGGCTGAGATTGGCTGTAACTGGGCTAAGATTGGGCCTTCAAAGTCTTCACAGTCTTTGTCAAATGCACACAAATGGGCTGCTGTAATTGATTGAGGGCCCATTTGGTCTTCACAGTCTTCATAATTATACTATTGGGCTTTCCCGGCCCATCAGATGGGTTAAGATTGCATCCAATAGTATTCTTCAGTTCCGGCTCCGGTTTGACTGCTGATTCTTCAGTATTGACTCTGACTTTGGCATTTTTGGACTTTGGCCTTGATTTTGCACAGTCTTTTCCATTCCATGCTCAGTTTTGTCATTTTGGCTTGGTTTTCTGTCTTTTTGTTGATATCCACTTCCTGCACAATACAAATGCAAAACAAACATATATTTGGCAGTTTTTGTCTGTTTTTGGTCATTTAAGCTCGTTTTTGAAGGTAAAAGATATGTGTAATTAAGCACTTATCACAAACCCACACTCCATTTGAACACCTTGGTAAATGGACTAAGGATCATCCTATAGCAAACATGATTGTCGATCCTTCTCGCTCTGTCTCTACGAGAAAGCAACTACAAACTGATGTCATGTGGTGTTATTTTGATGCCTTCCTGACTTCGGTAGAACCTAAGAACTTCAAACAAGAAATGACAGAACCATCATGGATTGATGCAATGCAATAAGAAATTCATGAATTTGAAAGGCTACAAGTTTAGAAATTGGTGCCGTGTGTAGATAAAGTCCTTTTAATAAAACTAAAGTAGATTTATAAAGTCAAGATGTTTGAATTTGGCGGGGTACTAAAGAATAAGGCTAGACTAGTTGCTTAAGGATTCAGGCAAGAAGAGGGAATCAATTTCGAGGAATCATTTGCACCGGTTGCTAGAATAGAGGCCATCCGTATCTTCATAGCTAATGCTGCTCACAAGAATATGATGATTTTTCAAATGGATGTCAAAACGGCATTCTTAAATGGAGAGCTTAAAGAAGAGGTCTACGTTTCTCAACCAGAAGGATTTGTTGATCAGGACAACCCATAACATGTGTACAAGCTAAAAAAGGCTCTCTACGGTCTCAAACAAGCACCACGTGCATGGTACGATATGTTGTCAAGCTTTCTAATCTCACAACATTTCTCCAAAGGTGCAGTTGATCCAACACTCTTCACACGGCAAGCAGGGAATGCCTTATTACTAGTATAAATTTATGTTGATGATATAATATTTGCATCCACTAATACTGCCATGTGTAATGAGTTTGCTAATCAGATGACCGCTAAGTTCAAGATGTCAATGATGGGGCAGATGTAATTCTTTTTCGGATTACAAATTTCACAAAATCCCAGAGGTATCTTTATAAACTAATCTAAATATGCTTATGAAATTGTTAAAAAATATGGTATGCTAACTACTAATTCTGTCGACACACCCTTGGTAGAAAAAAGTAAAATGGATAAAGATCGACAAGGAACAAAAGTTGATGTTACACTTTACCGTGGCATGATTGGATCCCTTATGTATCTTACATCCAGTAGACCTGACCTTATACATGTAGTCTGCTTATGTGCTCGGTATCAGGCAAAGCCTACCGAAAAGCACTTACAAGTGGTTAAGTGAATCTTTCGATACCTTAAAGGAACCATTAACATGGGTCTCTAGTACTTGAAGGATACCGGTATGTCTTTAAAAGCATATGCAGACCACGTGGGTGTTAGGACACTAAACGTAGTACATCGGGAAGTGCTTAGTTCCTAGGTGACAAACTTCTTAGCTGGTCATCAAAAAAGTAAAAGTGCACTGCCATATCGACTATAGAGGCTGAATATATTGCCTTATCTGGGTGTTGTGCTCAAATCTTATAGATGTGCTCACAGCTAACAGATTATGGCTTTCTGTTATCCCAAAAGCTTAATCCATTTCACAACATAAGCTATACCAATAAGTAAAAAGGCTAGAAAGATAGAAAGAAAAGTTGGAAGATTTATTAGAGAGAAACTAGAGGTGGAAGATTACACACACACACAAGTGATGCAAATGGTAACCAACACCCTCTCCATGTGTGGAGAGGGTTCTATTTATACCCTTGAGCCATGAGTGGCATGTGGGCTTTCTAACTTGGGCCGGGCTTGGCTTTTCTTGGGCTTTGAGCCCGAAACATGGACAATATTAGATTACAATCCAAGCCCATTTAACCCGACTAGCCTATTACTTAACAAGACTAATTATGACTAATAAGACCGATAACATTCTTGTTCGACTTATATAAAATTAAGGCTAACAATCTCCCCCAATGTTGAGGTCTCTTTCTTCAAACTTCTCTGTATCACCGATGACATTGAAGATATGACGTTTAACGTTTATGCTTTGCCTTGTTATGGTCTTGTCTTGTTTGTAATGGCTTTGTTCATTCATGCTTTGTGATCTTGATCTTGAGCCTTTATCTTTTGACTTTGAGTTCTTGAGATCGTTATCTTGCATCATCTCCTTGACTTGAATCATCTTGATTTGACTTTCTTGATCAACTTGTGCTCTTGACCAACATGCTCATACTTGTTACATTCTTGTTTGACATATGTGATTATAAGTCTAACAATCTCCCCAATTGATGATTCTTTATTTGACTTTGAGGCTCTTTGATGGTGGGGAAGATTAGAATCAACTATCTTGACGTTGAATGATTGACTTTGAAAGCTTGAGTATGAGCATGTGGTTTATGAATCCGACTTCGCTGGAATGAGGCTGCAACACCGTCGTCTAAACCTGAAATAAGACAGTTAGCAATAAAAGATGAATATGGCTTTGTCATTCATCTTGACTTCGGTTGCATTAACCTCCGGTTTCCCGTTTTATAGTATAAATACTATACCTGTGATCAGGTAGATTCAAAGAATCTCCTTGACAGGGTTTCCAGCTCAAAGCGTAGGATCTTCTAACACAGATGTATTAGATTCACCATGCTTGCTAGTTCTCATTACCGGAACGTCTCAAAGCAGACAACACGGTAAGAGTGAATCAGATAGTTACTATCTTTCTGATTAAGTCGTCAATTCATTTACTGGACCAAAATTGATATCCAGTTATCACAAGCTTGATTCATATAGAATCTTGCAAGTCACCTACCAAGAGCTTGTTTGATGTTGGCTCAAGCAGGATTTCCATCTTCACTGTGAATACTTAAGTATCACTCCACACGTATGTTCTGGCAAGAACTCAAAGGAAGAGCGTAGGACTCTGTATTAACAACTTGTGAACTTTATGTTGTTCAACAAGTGATTATGACATTGTGTCCTAATGAGATTTATCCTTTGATCTCTTCTGGCTCTAGACACAATTTGGCACTTTGGTTTTAGTAATCGGAGGCTGGAGCAGACTGCCACCTATTCAATATCAACAATCTCAGAGTGAGATGTCAATAGATAACGTGTGTATCTCCGTGACAAATGAGACAAGTTTCTTTTGAGAGAAACCCGAATGGCTGGGAAAGGTTGTGCATTGCATCACTGGGTCCATGATGTCGTCTTCAATATCAACAATCATCTTTGTGATTTTGATAGATTATGTATTGACCCGGTTTCTGCCTAAGGTGTAAGGAGGGCTTCTTTCTTTTCACCCTTTATCCATACATTTCTTTTTAATTCTTCAACCCCTTCAATGCTTACCAATACGTCATTACTAACACCTTGTTGTGATTGTTCCAGTGTTAGCTCAATCTTAGTCGGCATTCTTCCCTTATACACATTCATCTCCAATCATACCTAAGGACTGCTATTTCTAACTATGGAGTGTCCTTGGGTAGATCCCTCCGGTTTTGGTTGGATCGTAGGACTTATACCTAACCTAACCACCTTATGACTTCAGAATCGTCGTGAAATTAATAGGTTGTTGGGTATGAGATCGAACCATAAAACCATTTTCTGACATTGTTATTTTCAAATACTCCCCCTACACATGTGCTCCGAGATTCGAAATTGTTTAGCACATGAAGGAAAGAGTTGCACTTAGAGTCTTAAAGATCACATTCTTCTATATCATATTTTAATAACATTTTCTCCCCTTATTTTAAATAATAAAACACTTAGTATTTGAAATACCAATTGATTAAAATTTGACATGAAAAGTTCCATGGGGAGAAAAATTATACTACATATTGCATGAATTCATTTTCCGATTGCTCCCCTTCAACAGTATATGTGGGATACCAATATTTATTAAAACTTGACATTGGAATGAAAAATTGATATGACACCATAAAATATTGAAGACGGAGTGAGATGCCTTAGTGAACAGTGTATATTAATAATTGACATTATAAGTTTCCACATTTTAATTTCACAAAATGTGTTTGGATACATAAAATTGACATTTATGAGATGTACCCAACACATTAAAAGGCTTTGTTTTAAAAAGCTCCCCCTCAGAAATTGATTCACATAAAATGACATTCTACGTACTACAATTCTTTGAAAATTATTCGAGGAAGGGAGTGTTGAACACACAATTTTTAACAAATACCACTTTTTATGGAAAAATACCACAAATTATATTGTAGACAATTTTGACATTGAAAGTTCTTTTTGAAAAATTGTGTTCAACGATTTTAAAAACATGATAGAAGACTTCTCTTCTATTTTAGAGTAAGCGCACTGAAGCGTACACTTCCCTATTACATTCGGGACCGAGTTATGCACTGAAATGTACATAAGTCATTGAGAAAAATTTAGAAATGACATGTTTTGAAAGCATTTGAAACTCCTGTTCGAACTTCATTTACACGCCCGTGTCGATGTTAATCAACATTTCTAGGTACGTAAATGTTATCGATTCCAAGAGACATGTCGAGAAGATTATTTTTTGGTATTTTTGAAATTTTTTCTGATTTTATATTTTGTTTTTCTAGGTTTTATATTTTTCTATTTCTTTTTGTTGGTTTTATATTTTTGTATTTTCTTTTTCAAAAAAAAATTTATAAATCAAAATAAAAGAATAATAACAAATATTTACAAATCGCAGTGATCTATAGCAGTGACAGTAGTAGCTAGAGTGAATGAAGAAGTTGAATCAAGTTTTAGTTGACGTTTAATTTGATGCATCAGTAGTAGTACAGCGGAAGGTCTTATAACACAACTTGATTTTCTCCATTTGAAATATTCCTTCAACAAAGGACCGGGATAGCAAATCCATCACATTGACTTGTTACTGTCGCAGCTGCTTGATGAACTTCTGATGACACTGCGTGTAGCTTGAACCCGTTTTGTTCAAACGTCATTTGACATTAGTTACGAGGCTTGATCCTGTTGTGATCAAACGTCATTAGACATTAGAAGGTATTGAGGCTAGAACAGATGTTTCAAACTCATTTTTGACATTGAGGTTTGAGGCCTGAACTGTTGTGAACAGACGTCATTACTCTTGTTCAATAGGTTAGAATTCCTTGAAGCCATGGTTTATGAGATATCAGTCTTTTCAGCAACCAAACTCTGAGTTCTTCCTTTTTAGGATTGAAAGATGTACATGCACGTTAAGTTAGACAGTACCTGCACTGACCTCAAGAGTTTGCCGCCATTTCATATTGATAGATGATATCTTGCATTTTTAACCATTTGCGGGGTTCACTGTCAACCTTTGTTGTGCTAGGAGATAAATATCTTTCCCATTGGAACCCAACTAAGACCAACAGTCCTGAAAATTTTACCCGTCGGTTTCCACCAAAAGACACTATCTAGTGTCATTGTTTCTCATGCACAGTGGAAGTCCTTTTTAATTGAAAACCTATGTCCTTGTATGGATCTGACTTTCCTGGGTTTCTTGGCAATTCTTATTTGCTCTAGCAGGGTTTGTTTCTGTTTGTTGTCTTATTGGATGGAACCTTAGCACGTGAGTTTACTTCCTTCAGGAGTTTTGTTATACAAGCATCATGATTTGCATTAAAGACACACTTATGACATGTAGAACAAACAAATGTTGGAATCTGAAAATGAACTAAGAACTCTTAGCGTGATCTGCTTGGGCACACTGTTACGTAACGCTACACTCCTTAGATTACCGGCAAACTCCTAGATGTTTGATTAGGTTTTCTCCCAAGGTTTGGTTTGCTACATCAGCATTGCGTTGAAATCTAGCAAGAGCATCACCTAGTTTTGAGTTCCTATCTCTTTCTTGTGTCTTTTTCCTAGCTTCATCTAGATAGTGATTATGAACCATGTCATTTGAACTAAATCTTGGCATGTTCTTAGAACTATTCCTAGATGAGCTAGATGCAATCACGTGATCAGGTTTTGCAAAGGCGGATTCTGTTTTCTTAGGCAAATAATGTTGAGTGACTGGTTTTGACAAATTCTTATTCACATCAACTTGGGAGGCAAACCGTTGTTTTGACATTTGAGCCCTTTCAGATTTAAACGCATTCGGTTGTCTAACAACTGATTGGTTTCTTAGTGATGGTAACACCGGTTTCCCCAAGACTGATGTTTTGTCAAACTTAGTATCTACACTATTTCCTTTTAACTTCCTTAAGTCATTTTTCAAAGCAGCAATTGCAAAAACCTTTTCCTGAATCTGAGCTTTTAATTCAGCATTATTAGCAAGCAAAGATGTTGTCTGTTCTGTAGTCTTAGATCTCGTGATTTTAATAGAATCATACAAATCTTTGTAATGCTGTTTCAAAGTCTCATTTTCCTTACGTAATGTAGCCACACCTAAGTTCTAATTCGATGTTCATTGTTGCAAGTACATCAATTTTCCTTCAAACTGGCTTTTATTACTTGTTTGTTTCAAAATTTGACCATGTTGCCCTGATTTGAAAGATTGATTTTGATATTTAAGTTCGAGAGCAATGCAATGTGCTTCCATTCTTGAAAAATCTTTTTGAAATAGGGCAACTGTCTTTTTGAGCAAAATATTTTCAGACTCGAGTGATTGTATCGAGTAATCATTGTACAGTTATCAGTTATGAAATCAGGCATATGACTTTTAACTTGACATTTTTCATATACTAGTCAACCCTACCTTCATTAATGATTCAGGTTTGCTCATATGCGTTGTCCGATAGCAAAGATATTACATCCAGCAGTCCAATTGTACCTCAGCCATTTGGCGCTTCGTCATAATGGTCCTGATATCTGCATCATCAGCATCTGTATCATTCCCTGACCTGCTGTTGTCATCTTGCACTGTTGAGTCTGTCCTAATGCTTTCTGTGTCAACCAAATCAGCATCCAATGCTTTACCCGTATCAATCTTACTCTCTTGCGTCTGCATCTATCTTTTATTCACCCTTCTTTCATACTGTCTTTTATGACGTGTTCTTTCAGCAACAGACTTCTTAACATTACCCAGGTGTTGGAGTAGTGTAACGTCTGAAGTGTTGTACCTCGATTCCAGTATTCAACATAGTAGGTGTCTGTCATAATCCAATTAACTTTGATCGATGAACTTTTGGAACTGGTTGTTTACCACCCAAAAGGCTGTCATGGATCCATCTTCTTGAAATTCATCTTTGTCAAGTTGCTTTTGTAGTTGATCTACGTTGAGGAGCATTGTTCTTGTGAAAGTATCAACATCTTGACCAAAGAGTGACATGAATGCCCGTTTGAATCCATGTTCGATGCGAGTGCCTTTTATCATCTTTGAAAAACTTGAGGTGTGAAGAAGAGCTCGAAAATATGCCATGCAACTTGTCTTTTGCTTTTAACATCTGTATTTGATTGCATGCACATCTTTTGTTTCAGAAGTCAAGCTGCATTCCTTTACTGATTTGCTAGATGCAGTCTCTAAATTACTTTCTTCTTTCTCAAAACAAGTGTTATGTATGACAACTAAATCAACATTCAATGAATCAACATTCAATGAATCAACATTCAATGCTGGAATTGGATTTGAATGATCTTCTTGTGTTTGCATCAACTTCTTTTGTTTCAACAATTGTGGAGTTCATTATTGACGAAGAATTAACTCAAGCATGTATTTCCCGAGGGAATCCATGTTAAAGATCATTGCATCATTGAAGGATTGAGCATTGTATCGTGTATATTTCCTCATACGCTCTTCGAATTCTGAATTGAAACATTTCAAACTGTTTGTAGATAGTCAAAGTAATTGTTCAATCATACCTAGAAAGTATATCTTTAGTAAGATGTTGTTCTAGTAAATCCAAGTCTTGAGAGAACGTTCTCTTGAAGATAGGCATCGTGCCATAGTCTTGTAAAGTTTCTGAGAGAAACTTAAATAGAGACTTGATTTCTTTAAGACTGTGCATGCATCTACTTCTTGAAAGTTGTGTCTTCTCTTGATTGTTAGAAATTGAACACGAAGAAACTGTGTCATTCTGAAGAACACTTGATGTTTGAGTTTGCAAATTGGTATTGGTATTTGACATTGTGATGTTGTGAATGGATATCAGATCTTAAGTAGGTAAAGTGATTGTTGTTGTGGATTGAAATCAATTAATGTTCACGGGATTTTACAAATCTTTGATTAAAACCGAGAAATGAATCGTATCTTTCACGGGATTTTACAAAATCAAGAAGAAACCGTAAAACAAAAATTATTGTTGGTGAAATCGTTGTTGTTGTTGAAGAACTTGAACTTTTGTAAACGATTTGTGAGCTAAAACGATGAACGGTGAAATTTCTTACAACGAAAGGGCTAAAATGGAAAATTTTGAAAACTAAAATGTAAAACTAAAAAATAGCAAATATTAAAAGTTTAAAAGTAAAGAAAAAAAAATGAAAAAGTTTGAAATTTAAAAGGTTTAATATAAGCAAGTTAAAACTTAAATGAAAAAATGAAAACTATTTTAAAGTTGAGGGGCTAAAAGTGTAAAATTGGAAATATAACAAATTTTAAAAACGTGTTTTCTCCTATTTAGTTTTCTTCTTCGTATGAAATTTTAAAATAAGTCACGATTGTAATTTTTTGATCTTTTGAACTCGATCGGTTATCGTCGGTAAAATCCGAATATACCACGTTGATCGAAACGATGACACGAGCACGATGATATAAGTCGTAAGTCGCGTCGTTTAACGTCACTCAAAACCGAAAAACTGAAAATGAGCTTATACGTGAAACTGGTTCGGCTTTTAAGCTTTACTCGTTTGGTTCAAGTCGAAAGGTGACTCGTTCGGTTCTTGTGAATTTGTTACTCGATCGGTCCTCTATGAATGATGCTCGTTCGATCCTTGTTGATGTCACTCATTCGGCTCTTGCAAGCATACACTCGTTCGGTCCTTGTGTATTTGACTCGTTCGGTGCACTTTGAATGTTGCTCGTTCGACTCCAAAAGAAAAAACCACTCGTTCGACTCCAAAAGAAAAAAAACCACTCGTTCGGTTCACTCTAGTTCGATCTTCACTAGTTCGATCCTCACTAGTTCGATGGTTTCACTAGTTCGATGGTCTCACTAGTTCGATGGTCTCACTAGTTCGATGGTCTTTGTTGATGTCACTCGTTCGATCCTTGCAATCTTACACTCGTTCGGTCCTATCTTAGAAAACTCGTTCGGTCCAATCTTAGAATAGCTAGTAAGTGAAAATGGTGACTCTTGTTTTTACCCAACTTGATATAGATGAGTGAAATAAAGAAACACAAACCAAAAGAAAAGACAAAAAATAGAAAAATAATAAAGACACAAACGAATGAAAAAGAAAGAACAAAAAAAAAACGTGTTATGATACTAAGCAGTAGGCCCAACCAAGATTTAAACAAGACAAACAAACGTGTGATTTAAGAAAAAGTTATGCCGAGTGATTATAAAAATGAAAACTAACGAAATATTAAAAAAAAAAAACTATAATAAGCCGAATTAATAAGCTTAAGAAGCAACGAACCCAAAAACACTATACCCACCCGTGGCGAATGATACCAAATGTTATCCCAAAAGCTTAATCCATTTCACAACATAAGCTATACCAATAAGCAAAAAGGCTAAAAAGATAGAAAGAAAAGTTGGAAGATTTATTAGAGAGAAACTAGAGGTGGAAGATTACACACACACACAAGTGATGCAAATGGTAACCAACACCCTCTCCATGTGTGGAGAGGGTTCTATTTATACCCTTGAGCCATGAGTGGCATGTGGGCTTTCTAACTTGGGCCGGGCTTGGCTTTTCTTGGGCTTTGAGCCCGAAACATGGACAATATTAGATTACAATCCAAGCCCGTTGAACCCGACTAGCCTATTACTTAACAAGACTAATTATGACTAATAAGACCGATAACATTCTTGTTCGACTTATATAAAATTAAGGCTAACAATCTCCCCCAATGTTGAGGTCTCTTTCTTCAAACTCCTCCGTACTACCGATGACGTTGAAGATATGACTTTTGACGTTTATGCTTTGCCTTGTTTTGGTCTTGTCTTGTTTGTAATGGCTTTGTTCATTCATGCTTTGTGATCTTGATCTTGAGCCTTTATCTTTTGACTTTGAGTTCTTGAGATCGTTATCTTGCATCATCTCCTTGACTTGAATCATCTTGATTTGACTTTCTTGATCAACTTGTGCTCTTGACCAACATGCTCATACTTGTTACATTCTTGTTTGACATATGTGATTATAAGTCTAACAATCTCCCCAATTGATGATTCTTTATTTGACTTTGAGGCTCTTTGATAAGATGCCTTTGTATTGCTACAACAAGAGTGTAATTGCTCTATGCTGCAACAATGTTCAACACTCACGAGCCAAGCACATCGATATTCGCTACCATTTCATTAAGGAACCAGTGGAAAATGAAATTGTAGAGCTATACTTTATCCGGATTGAATACCAACTGGCTGACATATTCACCAAACCTTTGCCAAGAGAAAGATTCAACTTCTTGATCGAAAAGCTCGGTATGAGAAGCATGTCTCCGAAAATGTTAAAAAGTATGGAAGAGGAAACAGAAGAGTGATGGTGGTAACTCATATCATGTATTATATGTACATAAGAAAACATAAAAACACAAAAATATTTTTCTTTTATATAAATTTTTCAAAAAGAAAATAAAAAATTAAAAAATTAGAAAAATATAAAAATATGTATCTGTGGCATGTCTTCTGAAAATCGATAACATTTACGGTCTTAGAAATGTCATTCAATAATGATACGAGGTTTTATATGAAGTTCGAGCAGAAGTTCAAAAGTTTTTAAAACATGCCAAAATTAGCTTGCTATTATTTCGGATAGCAACCCGATCATCATTTTAAAGGCAAGTATTTCAAAATGAAAACTTGACCTAACAATGGGAATTTCTTCTTGGGCATGCTCTACTTTATGACTATGAAAAGGCTTGTGTTTACTTTGCAATACAACCCGTGCTTTTGATATTCCATAAGTGTACGTGTCAGTGCGCTTATGTGTCAAAATAAGAGAAATCTTATTTTTTTCTATGGTGTTGATTTTCAAAAATAAAATAATCATCTCAGAAATTCCTAAGAAAATGATTTTTCAAGGCATTTGACCACTCAAACAACGACTACAACTCTTTAAATAGAAAATGGGTCATTGTTTGAGGGGGAGAGAATGTCAAATAATTTCTTCTTCATAAAATCAATTTTTGATTATGGAAAAAGATTTTAAACAATAACGGGTTTACAATTAAAGGGGAGCTAATTAAGTTTAGTTTAGTTGTACCTTAAATGTTATGTGTTTATGCCTTTAGGGAGTTGATAGCTAAATGTAAGTATCCAATCTTTATAGCATAAACTTTAGGGACTAAGTGTGCTAATTGTGAAACTTCTATATGCTTTAGGAAACTTTATAAGATAGATAGGTTTTGAGAGTTCAGGGGGCATTTGTGTCAAAATTCTAAACTTTTAACACAAAACCCCTTCCCTGCCTCTTTCTCGTCACTGTTACACACACACTTAAACAATTTCCCTCCTCTTCCACTCCTAAAAATCATCACCCTCTAGAACTCGCATCTCATGTCATTTCAAGCTTTGAGGTAAACTACAATCTTGTTCCCCGCTTCATAAACATCGTATGTTCAAAAGGAATTAGGCTATATCACAATATCTTGCTATATTTCCCTAGAAATCATTTTAGGATTTGCGAAAATTGAAAGTTGTCCATTTCCAAAATTAAGTGAGGGGGTTTGATGGGTCAGGGGTATAGATGACTCGGTTGTAACTGTTCTTGATAATAATAACATCTTCGTGTGTTTCTAGTGATTCTTGTGTGCGAAGTTTTGGGTATATGGGGTATACTTGATAAATGTGCTGGGTTTATGTTTTGTTTATGTTTGCAAACTTTCTTGAATATTTATCAATGTTAAAATCAATGTATTGTTTGCCTATGTTGTGATTTTGATTCGAACGAGCATGTACTTACTCGTTCTTAGTAGTTATTGAATTTTTTTTGGTTAATTTATGTTATATCTGCTAGAATAAGTTCATATGTGCCTTGTCTATATGTTTGGAATGTGTAAATCCAAAAAGTAAAGGATTGTATAAATCATGTTTTTATAGACGGCGATTTATATGCCCGTGTATGAAGACGGTGATTTATACATGAATTCACAAATGGCGATTTATACCTAGGAGTCTAGACAGAGATTTATAAATAGATCTTAGACAGCGATTTATACATTGATATATAGACGGCGATTTATACATTGATATATAGACGGCGATTTATACATAGATCTTAGACGGCGACTTATACCTAGGTTATAAACGGAGATTTATACCTAAGTATTAGTATAACACCCTGTGTTTTCAAGTCATTGAAGACGACGATAAATCTACTATGTATCTTTTGTATTGTACGCGTTTCTTTTAAATCGTAAACGTTAAGCTAAATCGTGTAGGACAAAAATTAGCGTTCAATGTAAACAGGCATCAAACAATTAAATGTTTACATCAAGCAAGGGTTAAGTAATTATTTTGAGGATAATTATTAACTTTGTTCATTTTATTTTTATTGGTTGCGTAAAGTGTTTACGTTTCGCGATAAATTGCGTTTAGGCACTCCCGGAACCACCAAAACTCTTCTACGCTTTAACAAATACACACATTTATACCCAATACCTAAAAACTACAAAAATATATCATGTATATCTTATTATGACCGGATATGATTCATATTATACAAAGAAATATCAAAAATTTGACAAGTTGGTCTTTGTACAACATCTAACACATTAAAACCTATCTTTCTTTGTTCCTTTGACCAAAACCAAGACCTTTAAGACCCTCATTGTGTTCTTGACTACTATTGCATACTTTTTGACCACTCTAACTCTTATAAGTGCAAGTAACACATAGATTAGATCCATACACCTTCACACTTAGCAAAAATCAACAAAAATTTCCCTCTCTTGGTCTCTTATAGCTACGGCATCAAACCCCCTCCCAACCAAATCCATACAAAAGTTTATACAACCTATACATCCATATACACATCATATCTAAGATATTCTAAGATGTTTCCAAGCATTGGTTAGCCATTTACAAGTAATTGTCAAGAAAAGGAAAGCTAGGGTTTTAGTTGGAAATCTAGGGTTTCTATTGTTGCTAGCTTTGGTTTTAAGTCTAAGCAAGGGTTTAGATTGTATTGAGCATCATCATCATTCGTCATTAAGGTTACCTAAAACCTTTATCTTTTCATTTTCATGATTTTATATGCATATGATGTGTTATATAGAAAAATCACCATTTAAGACTTTTTAACATGTAAAAAGGATTTTTACTTATAATTATGGATTTGGTCACTTTTATATATCTTATGATGTTAAAGGTATCATGTTAAAATGGATGAGAAAGTGTTGTATCATGTTGTTTTGGTGTGAAAATGACTATGTACTAATTAGGGTTTTAAAAGATCATTTAATATGTTTCAAGTGAAAGTAATGCAAATGGCATGTAAATCTTATTTATGGACTTTTAATGATGTTATATGATCACTAAAATAAGGATATAATGGGAGTATACATATTGTACACACTTGGTTAATGTATAAAAGTTCAAGTATAAACTTGAAGTAAAAAGACACTTAAGTAAAGTTATGTTTTCATGAGATGTTATGACTTGTACATTTTGATAACTTGGACATATGAGGAATTATTATTGACAAATAGACTCTAATATATGTATGATATATAACATATATGATATATAAGACATGTGGTGGATTACAAAATTGAAGAGTATGAAAACAAAGGTTAAAAATGGACTTAAGAAAATCACCACAACCTTCTGTCCAAAATTCGAATTTAAACATATTTATTTTATGATTTTATAAAATAGTACGTCTCACGACGATTCCAAAAAGATAAGAAACTTGAAAAACGGATAAATAACGAAAAAGTTACGGTAAAAACAAGTTATACGTTAATAAACGGAGTCGTAAAAGAATTTTTATAAAAACTTTTTATAAAAATTATTCAAACAGCAAGTTTGGTATTTTTAACAAATAATACATATTTTTAGGATTCCAAAATGATAAGAATCGTAATTTTTCAATTAATAACGAACGAGTTATAAATTTCGCGAGTTTACGACAATTAATACTTTTATAAAACTATTTTTATAAAAGTTACTGTTCATGTCAGAAATATTTATTTTTGTAAATCTCATAAATAAGTAGAAATTTCAATTACGAGAACGTGCTCGAAAGAATCACTAAAAACGGAGCTATAACGAATAAAATACGACGTTTACGGGTTTTACAATAATTAAAACTATAAAAATAACTTTATAACTGATGTGAACAGTAAAAGTACTGTTCATCAAAGGATCAAAAACATGAAAATGTCAAATTATGATAACTCGTCCTAATATGAAAGCGTGGGCATAAGAAACGTCAAAATCGGACTTAAAACGCGAAAGTTACGCCGGTTTTACTACAACGATAATTATAAAAGTTTAACTAATTAAACGCAATTTTTCCAAAACAATTAGATGGTGATTAAGCTGTATAGTATTATATGTGGTTATCAAAGTACTATATTACTAGAGAGTTTCATAATGAGGCCTCTTCGGGGTGGCGTGTCGACGAGTTGCTGGATTTACAATTTAAAGTGTCTTAGCTCCTCATACGTTCACTACATGACCTCTAAATAATGATAGCCCGAATGATAGTATGATGTAACTAACATAGACCTGTATATGATGTCAGTTAATCGAAGTACATGGTACTTATACGACCTTAAATTAAATAGGTTGCATCTGACGACTTGCGTGACGCGTTATCTGTGATATTTGGATTATCAGAACTCAAGGTGAGTTCATAGCCCCATATTTTTACGATTTCAATGATTTATAACTTGGGGTGGAAACATGTTTTGTTTTATAAATTGGACGCAAGTGTATATTTTATATTGATTACATGTTTGCCTAAGTAGCGATAACCCAAGTTGAGCCCATTATCATGAACTGTCAATTGCATAGATGTAGTTGTGAATTACATTATGTGAGCGCGAATGTTATGAATAGATCTATTTGGGGAAATGACCTCCCTGTTCGGGTGACTAGCTATCATCGGGAACGAACGTATAGCATGTCAGATTTGGGGATGTTTCGGGTTAAACATCTAATCGGGCAAAAATTGCAATATATATTATTGCAAGAAAGATTGTCGAGCTTTAGTGTCATGAGCTTAGGAAAATGTAATCTGGTTTTGTGATGTCTGTATGTGTTGCATTATCACGGGGAAAGTCTTGCGGTCCTGCATATTTTATTAATCAAATCTATGAATTCACCAACATTATTTTGTTGACGTTTTTAAAGCAATGTTTTTTTAGGAAGATCAGTAAGCATAAGTGCCAAGGAACATTGGTGATTTGTGTGGGATGTCATGCTAAAGATATGGTTGTATTATGTTTTGGGAAACTCATGTGTTGTGAACCAGTATCTTTGTAATAATAATAAGGAACAAGTTAAAGCTTCGGGCTATTTGTATCAAATATTTGTTAAATCCAATGTATCAGTTTTAAAACGACTTTTTGGTCGTTCTATATATATCTTGTGTGGTATATGAACTATGAAAGTAACACGCTCCGGACCCTTTTTCCCTGCGACCCTAATTTGGGGTGTTACAGTTGTATAGAGCCAAGGTTATAGAGAACCAGGTCAAATGTTTTTGCTGGACTATAACCGTTTTCAAACATTGCATTCATACAAAGGGGTTTTTACGGGACACACACTAGTTGTTGCATTAGTTAGTTGGACTTGATGCATTCATAATTGATATACGTGGTTATAATATATTACGTGTATTACAATAAGAGCCTTATATAATATACTCATATAAGTTATTTCTGCTGGTTACAGTAGTCATGTCAGCTGATTCCGCTGTTACCTATACTTCTGTTCACTCTGAGGCACGATCTTGGAGTATTTCATCTAAGGATCCTTACGAGGAGGTTGCCCGACAGTTGTTGGAGCAGGCACCACATTCTCCAGAGTATGTACCTAATCCCATAGAGCTGGAGGATCATGTACCTGTGTATATTCCGGAGCTTGAGCATCCTGAGGACTTAGTGCCAGCTGAGGATGAGGCACCTACACCTCCACTACCACTATTCTTTTTATCTCCACTTATCCAATCCCCACTAGAGCAGCCATGGCTTAGATGAGAGCTACAACACCATCCACCTATCATTCACTACTCCCATTAGGGACCCCACCATTGCTACCTATACCACTACCTGCACCATCTACTAGCCGCGGAGCTGATATTCCCGAGGCTGACACGCCGCCTCAGAAGAGGCTACTACTTACAACTCCTAGACCTAGTTGTGAGGTTGGGGAGAGTTCTATTGCTGCTGCTACGAGACAGCCAGGACCCACTATGGCCTATAGAGTCGATTATAGTCTTGTAGACACTATGGAGACCAGGTTTCGAGATACTGAGAGGATGATGATGACCGCCTTAGAGATGGTCAACATGAGGGTCAGTTACCAGGTAGATGTTCGCAGTAGAGAGAGTTCGGAGTTTTACTCACGACATCAAGATGCCCAGAAGGATCGTGCAGCTGTGAGAGCTGAGATTAAGGTATTGAGGAGAGAGAGACTGGTTACGAGCAAGAGAGTATGGAGACCCGTCAGGCCTTAGCTAGGTCTGAAGCTTACTGCAAGGCATTAAAGGTACGAGTTATAGTGTTAGAGACTAAGGTGCGTCGCCACGAGTAACAGCGTCAGGCTGCAGATGATTTTTCTATTCGGCATATCATGCGTACCCAGGCCCTAGAGGCTGGAGCACGCGTTGACACATTGGAGGACACTGGTAGCAGTTCCTAGACATTGGTTATGATTGTAGCTACTATGTAGTCTGTTAAGTTTTTATGGGTTACTCCCAGCTAGCATGCGGTATAGATCTTTTGTTTTGGTTAGCTATCCTGTATAGATCTTTTATTTCTGATTAGCTATCTTGTATAGCCTACTAAGCATTACGGGTAACTCTCGGCTAGTAGGGCTCTATGTTGATTTTCATTTTGTAACCTGGCGATAGGGAATCATTGTGTACTAAACAAATCATGTATATTTCCAGATTATATATGGAATGGATGTATTATGCTATGTCGATCTTGTGTTGGTTGTATGTTTCACTGTGTGACGTGATCTTATTTTATTTATAATGCATATGTTATGTCACGTTATGATTATATTGAAATCTAACGGGTATTGTATTTTCTTGTGATTGAAGAAAATGGCACCAAAGAGAACCACAAGGTCAACCCACCAGTCACACTGAGCCCCACCTATCACACAGTAACCACCATGTTAGCCTCAATTTATTGAGTCGAACAAGGAAGCTCGGTCACTCTACGATGGAGCTTCGGTCTTTAATTAGTTAAC
>BQNB010026803.1:43196-58229 GCA_026074375.1 Tanacetum coccineum | reverse complement strand
GTAAAATTTCGTTTGAAGTCTTGCTTGCTTGTTGTTTGATTTTAGTTTTTGGATGTTTTGGATTAAGTTTGGATTATGGTCCCCTGTGAGGGCATTGGAATAATTGTAAGAGATTGTGGATTTTAGTTGCGATTTGGGACATCACTTGAGTTTGTTCAAGGTTGATGGTCTTCATAGCACTTGGAGTTTATGCAATGTAGTTTTCTTTATTTTGTATCTTGTGTTATGATTGATCATTATGTTGCATTCCCGAGTTTCCACCATTGTCGAGGTGTGACAGCAGGCGCGGATACGCCGTACCTTCTTTGCTGGATACGGCGTATTAAGTCAGAATAAGCAATCTTAAAATTTCATCATTTAAGCTCAAGAATGCGCGCCTTTTAACTTTTCTTCACAAACTACTCCTTAATTTTTGCAATTAACAACTTTAAGCAATTAAGTAACAATTCTTTCAATAATCATACAAAAATAGGTAATTTATTTGGGATAAATGATGCTATAAAAGTAACATTATTTGGTGTCATCAAATATCCCCCCACTTGAATCCTACTTGTTCTCAAGTAGACTTTTTAGAAATTTATCGAAAATGTATCCTAATCATAGTTAAGGAATTTTCCTTTAAGTGTTCTTTCATTTAATCACTTGTACACTACCAAGCACCTCACGATATATGGGAAATGAAATCACTCAGATCACTCAACTAATCTAGGTGGTAACTTTTAATAAGTACGCTCAATTGCTCGGCCGTGATTAGTATTATATCATATGCTTGGCAAGGATACACATCTCCACCACTAGAGCTAAGGAGTATCAAGTTCAAAAAGGTAAATTGGGTTTAATGATAAGGCTAGGGTTTGATCATTCAAGCAATCTTTCACTAAAAGTACCACACCAACAAGGGCGACGAAAACACATATACACATCCATGACGATGGAATAGACATACATGAATGCTTACTCCCTCATTCGAGTTTAACTAAGGGTTATGATGAAGAATGATATAGGGTATGGATCTTTTAATTCTACATCCAAAAGTAATAAACCAACAAGGCGGACAAAATCACACATAATGGCCGTAACGACGGAATAGACACATGTGATTGCTCGCATCCTCATTCGAGTAGAACCTAAGGATAGATTAGGAAAGGGAAATAATTGTTGTAAATAAAATTTAAAAAATAAATAGATTAAGTATGAACAAATAAGGTATAATGTTGCTAGTAACTTTCCCTACAGTCCCATGATAAAGACACATAATTATAGACACAAACATCTCGATCATAGATAAACAAAGACAACCTAGGGTTGGCTTTCCCGTAACGGTCAACTTCCCAATCATCCATACTATATATACTTTTACAAAACAAGTGGTGATATCTACCACTTTTATACAAAACTTTACATCGTTGATTTATAATACATATTGATAACATCAAATATTTAATACTTTTATATATCAAATTCCCACGTTTATTGCCTTACTTTATATCATTTTTATATGAATTCGGTACTTAATTCATTTATATTTTGAATTCAGGTAATTAAAGGCATTGGAACGGAAAAGATACGGAAAAGCGGCTTTTTATATCAAAATCCGCATTATGGAAGAATTACGGCATAATTATGGAGTCCTCTGTAATATTATTACAAGAGAAATAATTCTTAGAAGACTTTACGGCGTAACGTCACGAAGGAGTTACGCCGTAATTATTTATTAATAAAGATTTGGTGCTGACAAGGCATTACGGCGTAATGTCCCGTACGAGTTACGCCGTAAAATGTTATTACGAAAATAATATTTATGCTGACTAAGGGTTACGACGCAACGTGTTGATAAGATTACGCCGTAACCAATTTTATACTTGAAGATGGAATGCCGCGTCAGAAAGGTTTATGGCGTAATGTGGTTGATAACGTTACGCCATAAAATATTACTCATCACAAGGACTAATATTGAGTAAAATTCATCAAGTTTCAATTATATTTACAAACTGATCATGAAGTCGAGGGACTATTATTGCCAAGATTGCAAACTACATATTGTAGTATATATATGATTTGATGAATCATATATTCATCATTCCATCTCGTACAGTGGTGAGCCGAAAGCAAGAAAAGGGAGAAAAGAAGCAGACACAGTGTATAGTGCAAACCTTTTGGGGTTTGCCATGGTGTTTGACTAGGGGATCGAGAGCATTAATCTAGCACAGTTTGTAATCATACTTCAATTTATTTTGGTCAATATAATTTAATTATTATTTTGATTGATCAGATCATGCGGTTTAATTTATTGTTGCTATGTTATTAATTGTGTTTTATTATGTGTTCTTAGCATTTAATTAATTAATTATCCATATGATTATTAATTTATGATCCTATTGTTTTAGTTGCACCTTTATTAATTTATGTAATATGTTTTGAAATCCTTGAACTCCCTACTAGGTTTTGATATGTGGCTGAGTGTGTATGAGGTTTGAGTGACCTGCTTAACCTTTGTACACGCGATTGATTACATGAGACCAACACTTGTAGTTGTTCACCCTTTACCCATGAGGCTGGAGACCTTAGCATTAATTGCCTAGTTAGGAGTGCGAGCTAATAGGAGACCACCTGTTAGATAAAGTATATCTCATAATTAAGAGGAATCCTTAATCACTGTAAACGGAGAATAGGTGAATTCTCCTTGCGAGTCCATTCCACTCAGTACACATAGGTTAGGTACATCTACAAAACTGGACCTAACGAATTTAGACCCCTTCTATGGTTGTAATTAGACATTGCACATAAGATCATTGAATGCGGCTATCCTTCCTAGTTGTCTATCACTATACCAATTCCCTTTTTGACAGCAAGGCTTACCACCCAAGCATCCTGCAATATTTCTACTAAAACTCAACCATGCTTTCTTTACTGCTTTCGAGGCAAGATAATAAACCAGTTAGACAATTAGAGACACAAACCGTTCTTTGGGTCTACACCCATACTTACCAATCACTACACTATACACGATGGGGTACACTGCTCTTTAGTGCGTAGGAATAGTCGAGGTAGTTAGGGTTTTATAAATGTAAAACCTGACGTAGTTTTTGTTAAAAGAAATTATGCATCACATATCAACGAATAATCGTTCCTTCAAATAATTTATCGGTTTAAGTTTAATGAACCAATTATCTTCATACTTTCCTCCTCTTTTTTGATGCGATTTTTTATTTTTTTAACATACTAATACACTACGAATCTTGGTCTGATTTCACCATCTTCACGATCATAATTCTTTCGGATAATTTTTTTATTTTCTTAGCACTTCATACTTCGGACATAAAACATAATTGTGAGAGTAGCAAAACATACGAGCTACATACTTCTACATTCCCATTGCATTATGCAATTTCCCGACCTAACCATGGATAGTAAATCACCATTGTAGATAGCAATTACCCGACCATACCAGAGATAGAAAATTTCACTGCGACATAAGAAACACAAAACTTTACATAAAAGCAACTAGCAACTTTGATTAATAGGCTTAATCTACAGGGTAGGCTAAGGTGTAAAGGTGTAACAAAATAAACATTTGGTGTGAAAAATACAAGAATGGCTCAACAAGTTTTTCTAGGGGTATCTTACTCTAAAAATGAAAGTAAGCAAAGGGTTATACGAGGGGTTAACTAACCAGTGTAGTCAGTTAATATCACAACATATAGGCTTTTTGGGTGTATTACTAGAAATTTACTAGTTAAACAAGTTACTCCATCTAAATCCATAGTACTCATTATTGTGGTCTCGAGTGATATACCAAGCCAAGTTCTAAAGTCTACTACGCCACCGGCACGCTAATAATTTTGTAGAATTTTTGGGTAAACGTTTGGAAACGGATAAGGCTTAATTCTCATAATTGTCATTAAGGGTTATTTGTGTGCGAGGTCATGTAACTAGCAATTTTTACAAAAATATGCTAAAAAAATTTAATTAGGCATAATTTTAAGCATATAGCGTATTTTTTTGTAAAAAGGACAAGTAGACATTCTAATTCTCCACCCCCACTTAAATTATGCAACGTCCCCGTTGTATAAATAAAACAGTTAAAGAAAATGGGAAATAGAATTAGAACAAGGAACTCCCCTGATATTTTGCTTGTGATGATTCTCCATTTTGAGTTCTTGAGCAAAAGTATGTTGTAGAGGCGTTAGAATGCCCGTATGAGTACAACACACGCCATTTTCTAGAGTATACTTTCACCATCGTCGATTTCTTTACAGCGAGTTCTTGCATAAAAGTTATAGAAGAAACTATGCAATTCTATCTCGGGTTTACAATGGTTACCATCCAGAAAAATAAATACAAAATACTAGACAGGCAGTTAAATACGATGTATCCTATAGACAGGACACGCCATATTAAAGCCTGTTAAAACTGTCTAAAGTATAAAGTATTAAAAATTGCAGAATATTTAAAATGCAAAAAATTTAAAGGCCTGATAACGTCCAGGCAGGTCAATACGCTGTATCCAATGAGTTAGGATACGCCGTATTGAATGTCTGGGAAGATAGACTTTAAAAATAATTAAAAAAACAGCCGGGTTGTCTCCCGGTAAGCACTTTTCTTTCCGCTAAGTCTTTAAGTTAGACTTTTTCTTTAGCTTCTCACACTATTCAACACTCTTCCTCTCATGCTTTCATACTTGCCTCAATTTAATCCCATCCTTATAAAAAAACTTGGGGTCGAACGGGATGCCAAATGGCACATATAAATTCTTTAGAACAAAAGTTAATGGCATCCCTTTAAAACATTGACTAATCATGATTTTAATCATTAAAACAAAATCTTTTTTAGCGAAAGATTTACATGATGTGTCATGATTTGTTTCAATGTTTTCATCAAACTCAATAGGAGTGGTGTCTTTACTTATGCAAATAACACTATCCATTGGTTTGACATCAAGGTTCTCCGAACATGATTCAGTATTGATTTCAACATGTTCATTTACTGGTTCCGGTTTTAAATCATTGACAAGAATTAATTTATAAAATGACGAATCCTTGTCATATATAAAAGTATAATCCTCGTCCTCGGAATCGGAAAATGATATGTGAAAATCAATGTCAGCTTTAATTCCATTGTAAATACTTATACTGTGGGTTGGATGAAACCATCGATTTTTTCTAAACGTAACCGGGTAAACAGGGATTTGATGTCGTTAACTGCATCCTCATATTATAAGATAGATTAGCTAGGGAAATCTGTTTCAAAATCTTTTGTGAAAAAAGATCAAAGATCTCTTCACAATATACCTTATCGTACGTAGCAGTTTCGCAATTAAACGTCTGACCACACCTTCGAGTTTTATCAGCTATAAGTTGGATGTACTCTTCCATGGTGATATTGGGGTCGTCCATTTCCTGTAATGAATTTGCTACGAAGAAAAAGGTTTATTTTTTTTTTTGTTTTTTTTTTTTTGTTTATTTTTTTTTTTTAAATTTCATTCACGTAACGAGTTTGGTGCTTGAGTTCAAAATCTATTAATGAGCTATGTTGCTGAACTTACTGCCAGGCTTGATTCTATCATACACAAACAAACCAAAATCATCATATCATAATATACATTAATAGATAGTATGTTTTATGTTCAGATACATCATGACATGAAATAAAATAAATGTACACAGATAGAAATCAAAAGTAAAGGAGAGAGAAATCATAGATCTGGCAGCTGTGGTGCTGAGGTGCTGGCGTCATCGGTCCTACGCCTGGTGCACCTCTTTTACGAAATCTGATAATCTGAATAGCTCGTGTACCTGAACCCACCCTGATCCATCATCAAAGATAGGCTAGTGACCGTCTAACTGGTGAATCTTGAGAAATTACGGGCCATGCTATCTAACACATCTCCCTATTCTGCCATACTGCCTCGCAAACCATGTACCTCCTCCTCTAACCTAGCTAACCTCTGTGGCATAAACCTACCCTAGGCTGCTGCAGGTGGTGGCTAAGGTGCCTGTACGGGTGCTGGAACAACTTGAGCACCCTCATCAACATTTGGAGCACCATGAACGTCCTCTAGGGCACTAGCCGCAGCATCAGGCTGCCTCTCTAGTCTCGGGGCTACCCAAGCCTAAGTATCATCAAGCTCATCGCAAATCTGCAACCACACCAACTCAACCATATCAATCACAGTAAGGTCTTGGACTATCAGCGTCAATCCTTGAAGTCTCTACTCAGTAAGAAGTCTAAAATGCTCAGCCAGATGAGCAACAAACTGTCCTCTAGATATCATCTCCCCGCGCTTCCTCCCTGAAGTAAATATCCTCAAATACCTAGCCAAAATATAAGGGATGTTGACTGAACCAACATCCATGCCCCTGAGGTAAAACAAATTAGTCATGGTCAACTTCTCTGGTGCTTGACTCCTCCCAGCAATGCTGCACACAATCAACCTGTGGCATAGCCTAAGCATCGGATCTCTAATCGCAGTGTAAGATAGGGCAGAACCAAGAAAATCCCCCTCAGATGAGATCCCTATCTAGTAAGCACTCAGATCCCCCTTGTCAGGGATATGCCTCGCATTCTCGGCCCAGTATGCACCGAATCCACTAGAGTCTATCTCCTCTGCGGTATGTAGACCCATACCCAGAATAAACTCTCTCCAGCTTATACGACGCCTAGCTCCACCTAATTGGAAATGTAACGCCCCAACTGTATCAAGATCAAGTACCACCTTTCCAAATCTGAATGTACTGAAGAACTCTAAATAAGCTCGTGTACCAACAGGCCTCGAACCTCAAATAGCCACCTCCAAGCTCTGCTAGTAAACACACTCTGTCTCTAAGCATCTCTATGCTCCATAAGCATCCTACCGCACAATCCCTCGGCCATCAGATCAGTCAATCCCCCAAAATCCAAAACCTGAACCTGATGTATCTCTCTACCGTATATCTTCCCTAATCTCTCCTTAAAATCCGCAATATCCTCATTAGTGTACTCTAATCCCTTAAAGCTAAGGTACTGATGTCTATGATCTCTAGGTGGAAGAGCCATATCTACAAAATTAAACGGAATCAGTACATAGAAAAATTTATCTTTCTGATCTAGGGACAAATACGCTGTATTAGGAAGTGGATACGCCGTATAGATCAGAGATGGGTACACCATATTCGTAAGGTATCCAATACGGAGTATTGGGAGTTTTAGGGTTGATACGCCGTATAGATCAGAGATGGGTACACCATATTCGTAAGGTATCCAATACGGAGTATTGGGAGTTTTAGGGTTGATACGCCGTATAGAGGAAACTCAATACGGCATACAGAGAATACAGTGTATTAGTTCAATACGGTCAACTAGATACGACGTATAAGGGAAGTCAATACGCCGTATAGGGTGTCAAAGGGTAGAGTTTTTCAAAAAGGGTCAACACGCCGTATCCAGATGAATGGATATGTCGTATTGGGTTTGAATTTAGGTAAATATTCCTTGATACACCGTATCCATATTACTGGATACGCCGTATCGATGTTGCAGTTAAAAACAAAAATAGGTTTCCCATTCCTACCCGTTTGACTTATTACACAAAATACCAAATCTCCAACATAATTGCTGGGGACAAAGGGGATATAAGCAAGGTATTCTATGACAATATTGCACAAAACCCCTAAATCATGATCCAAACCCTAACCCTAATCGATTACAAAACGAAAAAGGAATAGGGAGTGATTCAAGCACCTTACCTTGTGATTAGGTTTTGAAAGAGACGCAATATAAGCAGCTAAGAATTGATCTCCAAATTTTATCATGGTTTTTTTGTTTGATTGAGAGTGTAAAAAGTGTGTGTGAAAAACTGATCTGGCATATCAGTTGGGGTTTTATACCCAAACTCGATACGCCGTATCAGGACTTGTCCAATACGCCGTATTTAATCTTGGAGACCAATTTCCTGTGTATAGGTGTTTAGCCAATACGCAGTATTTAATCTTGGAGACCAATTTCCTTAAATTTATATAAATAAATAAAAACGTACCTTGGCCTCTGCACCCTCCTCGTGTAAACACCATCCTTATGAAACCGCTTTGGGTCGAAAGGAATGCCAAACGGCACATATAAATTTTTAATTATGAAAATTAATGGCTTCCCTCCGGGAAAACTTATCTGAGATACCTTATTAATGACTAAAATGAAATTATTCATGTTTAAAGATTCATTTTTCTCATCGCGAGTTGTCTTTAAGTCTTTATTAATCTCAACGGGAGTGGTGTCATTGCTTATGTGGACAACACTTTCCATTGGTTTGATATCAATGTTTTTCGAACATAATTTAGTATTGATTTTAACATGGTCATTTACTGGTTCTGGTTTTAAGTCATTGACAGGAGTTAATTTATAAGAGGACGAATCCTCGTTGTATATAAAAGTATAATCCTCGTCTTCGGAGCCAGACAATGATATGTGAAGATCAATGTCAGTTTTAATTAGATTGTAAATACTTACAGCTAGTTTGGAGGATATATTCTAATTTGATGCAGATGCATTATTGTAGACGATAGATGGGAAATCTGTCTCATAATCTCTAAAAGAATTGAAATCATCACAATATACTTTACCATATGTAGCAATTTCCGAATTAAATGTCCGACCACACAATTGAGCTTTCTCAGCTTGAAGTTTGATGTATTCCTTCATAGTGATGTTTGGATCATCCATGATAAACCTTGACTGAAAAATAAACAAATGCAGGAAAAACAAACTGGGAAGAAAACACACAGAAAACTAAGTAATCTAATTTTAATTGGGATGAATTAATCTAAGGTTAAAAATCAAAATACTAAATAAGAATAAAGATGAAACAATTTCTACTCCCCGACAACGACGCCAAAAACTTGATGTGCTGTCGTGTAGGTATTATTTTTTATTATCGACTTTTAAATTTATATTTAGCCGGTATAGATGTAGCTTCATTGGTAAGTAGGGTGTCGAACACTAAGAGGGAGAAAGTTAACCTTTTATTCTATTAGTATTTTATTCTAATTAATTAATCTAATTTAAGCTAGTTAATTCTATGCTATTTCTAATTACTGTTAAACCTGTGCTAAACCTAGTTCTATTAAATAAAGGGAGGGGGGTTTTAACCTGAGAGACTGGCACAGGTTTTGTGGTGACTTAAATCAATTCAAAACATAATAATCACACAAGAAGACAATCAAAAGATAGAAGAGAGGTCAATGTAACAAAACTGTATTAACCATTATTATTCTAATTAAATGTAGGTTTGTTTGTTTTGTACAATGAATGCTTATCTCGAAGCGGCATATCATTCTTAAGACATCGGCGGTACTTCTTCATAAGACCTAGACACGTAGAATCCTCTCACAATTAAACGTATCCGCATAAAGTATCCTTTTTGTTAATTATAATCTATCTTATGGATTAAAACAATGGTGATCTTGTTAAATCCTAGCCTATCAGGACTTTACCCACTTATTGCTTAACGGTGTTTTATATACTGGTAGTCCACTGTCCGAGTCTTTACCAAAAGAAGAAGAATGCTATAATAGGTCACATGCTAGAATAACTTATTCCCTTAAGCAATTGGTAAAGATACGTCATTATTTGTGATCCTATTATTCCAGATATATAAAACACAGATATGGAGAGCCATCCCGGCATCTAGCGAGCATTATATTTTGCAAACCTAGATCCAGTTAAATGATGGGTCGCATACTTAAGTACATAAACAAGTATGAATTGATAAACATAATTAAACATTCAACGATAAATTAAGCAATCGGTATTAAACAAACCAAACATTGAATCTTCACTATCATGGCTAATACCCGAGGGTATTAGCCCATAACCATTGTAATGATAAAATGTAATAATCGAAATAACCAAGGTAAACTAACCGAGTTAACGAATGATACCAACAATCAAACGATTATTAAAGAGTATAGGAATTACAAGGCTTCTTCTATGGAATTATATGCGATGATTGACCTCTTTTGCTCTTCTTCTCTTTATAAAATCGACTTTAGTGTTTAGGGTATAGAGAATATGATTAAGCACATTGAAAACTCGTTTTTGAGTCTTCTATTTATAGGCTCTGGAAATGATTCGATACGCCGCATTGAATGCGGTCAATACGACGTATTGGTGGAATTCCTTGGAGTATGCACCACGTTCATCATTAATTGCATTTAATGTAGTATCTTTGACAGTTTACAAGGTGGATATGGCATATGTAATCAGCAGGATAAGCCGTATTGGGTCTTGATCTTACGTGGTTTCTTATCAAGTGCAAACGCGGATACGCTGTACCTTCTTTGTTGGATACGGCATATTAAGTCAGAATAAGCAATCTTCAAATTTCATCATTTAAGCTCCAGAATGCGCGCCTTTTATCTTTTCTTTACAAAGTACTCCATAATTACTGCAATTAACAACTTTAAGAAATTAAGAAATAATTCTTGCAATAATCATACAAAAATGGGTAATTTATTTGGGATAAATGATGCTATAAAAGTAACGTTATTTGATGTCATCAACGCTTCATTTCGTTTATCCTTAACAACAAAAAGAGAAATCTTTTTGGTCTTGAGCTATTCAATCAAAACATTCAAAGTTTTGTAGCTCAAGTCAAATGGCTTCTAGACACTTCAGTTTATGACCCGCGCTTCAACTTAATGACTTCTGATTATTTCTAATCAGAACTCAGTTTTAAAGAAAAGAAAAGTGTACGTGTCAGTGCACTTATCTTAAGAAAAGAAGATAAATCTTCATGTTTATGAGCAAAATTTATTCAAAATTTTTCAAAAGGTTTTCAAAATCTTTCATAATTTTGCTCATCAAAATGACTTGTGTACATATCCGTGCACAACTCGGTTTTCAAATAAAAGGAAGATGTACGCTTCAGTGCACCTTACTTTCAAAAGAAAAGAAATCTTCTTGTTTTTGAGCATACTTTTCAAAATCTTTTAAAAAAGTTTTCTCAAAACATACGATTCTAAGTACATGTCAGCTTAGGACTTGTTCTTCATATAAGGAGAGTGTGCATTTTTGTACACTTATTCTCACAACGGGAAGGTTACAACTTTTGAACTTGAGGTCGTTCATGCAGATATTCACAAATCTCGAGCTTAAGTAAATGGTTTTGTCAAATTGTTGAACATAATTTTTCAAGAATTCATCAAAAAGATTTTTTAAAATCTTTCAAAATTATGTGTCGAACACTCTCTTCCTCAAGAAATCATTTGACTGGTATCTATTTTGAGGGGGAGCTTTCACAACCAAAGTTTTAATGTTTTGTATACAAATTTCCAAGATTACTTTTTGTGTGTCTAAAACATTTAGTTCCAATAATAATCATGCAATAACTATTTTCTCCCATGTGCTTTCAAAATTCTCAAATAGCCAATTTACTCCATTGATATAAAAAACATCATATGGTATGCTATTTTTGAGGGTGAAAAAATTGGATTAAAATATGATCGTCTTTGGCTCAAGTGCATAACTTTTTCCTCCTTGTGCAAAGCTATTTCATTTATGATGCACATGTGTAAGGGGGGCATTTCTTAAAGATGAAACTATCAAAGTACCAAACGATTTTATGATAAGTACTTTGATTGATTTTCAAATGGTTTTATGTTTCGATCTTTATACCTAACAACCAGCTAATTCACGACGTCAATGAAGTCATAAGGTGGTTAAGGTTAGGTAAACGTCCTATGATCGAACCAGAACCAGAGGGATCTACCCAAGGACATTTCATTAGATAGATTAAAATTTCTTAGGAAAGATGGAGTTGGATGAAAATATGAGAATAATGTTGACTAAGGCATGATCTAGCACTGGAACAATCACAACAAGGTGCTAGTAATGAAGTCTTCGTAAACATTGAAGGGGTTAAAGAATGAAAAAGAAATGTAAAGATAAAGGGTGAAAAGAAAGAAGCCCTCCTTACACTTTAGGTAGAAATCAGGTCAATACATAATCTATCGGATATCACAAAGATGATATTTGGTATTGAAGACAAGACATCATGGACCCAGTGATGCAATGCATAACTTTTCCTAGCCACTTAATTTTCTCTCTACAGATTATTGTTTCAATTCTCATAGAGATTAAACACATCATCTATCGACTTCTCACTCCAAGAAATGTTGATATTGAAAAGGTGGCAATCAGCTCTAGTCTCCGATCACCAAAACCAAAACGTACTTATTGAGTCTAGAGCCTAAAGAGATCAAATTACAAATCTCGTTAGAGCACAATTCAAAAATACACTTGTTCACAGTAAAGAACACAAGGTGTAACAAAGAGTCCTACGCATTATCATCAGATCTTACCATAACATTCAGAGTGATACTCTTTAGTAGTTCACAATGACAAATGGAAATCCTTCTAGTGTCAATATAAAACAGCACTGCGGTAGGTAACTTGTGAGATTCTTTACGAATAAAACTTAGGATAACTAGAAATCTAATGTGATCCGATATATGAATTGATGACTCAATCATTGAAATAGTAATTCAGTTATTCACTCATATCGTGTTGTCTGCTTTGAGCCGTTTCGGTAATAAGAACAAGCTAGTACAATTAGAAACCTTGTCAATGAGGTTCTTTGAATCTACCTGATCACATGTACAATATTTATATTGTAAAACGGGGAACCGAAGGTTAATGCAACCAAACTTTGATGAATGACAAGCCATATTCGTCCATATATGTTATTATTGCTAACTATTTAAATGCAGGTACCGACGTCGGCGTTCACCTCCATTCTAGTGTCGTTAAATTCATAACCACATACTCATACTCAAAGCATCAAAGATTTAAGTGTCAAAGATGAAAGCTCAGAACAAACAAAGATACACTTCCGCAACTCTGATAATCAAAGAACTCCTTTAAAGTCATCAAGATTATGATCAAGTCAAAAGGTATAAATTGAGGGAGATTGTTAGCTTTCAAGACAAGTATAAGTATGTTGGTCATATGCATCAAGCCTATTGTTAGAAGACAAATCAAGATGCATTCAAGTCAAGTAATGATGAAAGATCTCAAAGGCAAAGTCAAAAGATAAAAACAATGACACATAAAACACTACATGAATCTGATGGAATACCCATGAAAAGTACCCACACTTATCCTTTTGAGGGCATTTACCCACCTAATTACCTCCTGTTACCCACGATTAGTGACTTATAAATTTGATTTTATTTCCCCTCGAATCTTCATGGATTTACCCACGCAAATAGCCACATAAATATAAATGGTGTGCAATATGTGGGTAAATAATTGGCGTGAAAATATTTCTCATAGATTACCCACATCATGAGTTATCATGGGTATATATGTGGGTAATTTAGTGGGTAATACTTTTCTGCTAAAATTTTCCCCATGCATTACCCATAAAGAAATTTATCATGGGTAAATGTGTCGGTAATGTTATGAGTAAGTTTTTTTACCACGGATTACAAGCATCCAATTTGGTCATGGGTAAATTTTCATGGGTGGTCTATGGGTAAACATGTACCCACGGATTTACACACGTCTTTTTACATAAGTATTTTGTTGTTACTTTACTAAAGGAGTATAATGAAAATACTCGACATTCAAAACATAAAAATATGTGATTGAACATAAACAACATGTTAGGATTTAACAACTAGTCAACCATGTTTACTACGTGTACGCAGCGGATGGATCTAGTTTGATTTCAAAGATTAACACACAAATAAGGTAAGAAAAACTAAGCGTTATGTTTAATGACAAAAGTCAATAAACGAGAATCTTGATCTTGAATCTTAGTAATTAATGTGTTGTCGTTGTAAGGTATATTTAAGAAGATTCAAGTTTTAAATTTATATTTTGCCGACTAAACAAAAAACAACACTTTAACTCTATTCAATTTAATTAATATCTTGAAGCGAGGTTAAATCTATCAATTTAATTAATATCTTGGTTATCTAATCTATGTTAACTCTATTCAATTCTAAACCTATGTTAAACCTATGTCAGTCTAAATCCTAATTCTAATGGGAAAGGGGGGGTTTCAGCCTGAGAGACTGACACGGTTTGGTTGGTGACTACAATCAATTCAAGGCACTTTTACCCACACAATCTAATTAACAAAAGATGAAAGAGCGATCGAACCTTATATAAGAAAAATGTATTAACCATTATTAATCCGATTAGAATGTTGGTTTATTTATTTAGTACAATGATTTCTTCTCTCGAGGTGACATATCATTCTTAAGACTTACGCGTTACATCATCTTAAGACCTAGACACATTAATTCTTTTACAATTAAAGCATACGCATAAAAGCATCCTTATTTGCTAATTATAATCTATCTTAGGGATTAAAGCAATGGTGATTTTGTTAAACCCTAGCTCATAGAGACTTTACCCACTTACCGCTTAATGGCAATTTATACACTAGTAGTCCAATTGTCTAACTATCCAAAGGAATCAGAACGTTACTTGTTAAATTATCTAGGTCACCTGCTAGTCAACACGATCAATGAACCATTGGCAATATCCAATTAACTAGTTAAGCATTAAGCGTATCTTAGACACAGGCTTAGAAGGACAATATTTATGTAACTATGATTCTAGATGTATAAATCACTATATGGAGAGCTATCCTGGACTCTAGATCTGCTTGGTCTGCTTTACTAGATTCAGTTGAATGATAGGTCGCATACAAAAGCGCGTAAACATGTATAAATTGATAAACATAAACAAGCACTCAACGATAAATCAAGAAATCGAGATAAACAAATATCAAACATTTAGATATTCAAAATAATGGCTAATACCCAAAGGTATTAGCCTTCAAACGTCATAATAAATACAAGAGTAATTATTTAGCCAAGGTAAACTAACCGAGTTAACGAAATGGGTTAATAACATGGAATAAATGATGCTATAAAATAGACTTTATTTCATGTCATCAAATATCCCCCCACTTGAATCCTACTTGTCCTCAAGTAGCCTTTAGAAGTTTATAAAAATGTATCCCTAAGGATATTTTCTGTTAAAGCA
>BQNB010026803.1:8723-43078 GCA_026074375.1 Tanacetum coccineum | reverse complement strand
GTGCCATGTTTGTAGTCACTTCCTCTTCTGCCATAAAGCTCTAATCAAAACTAGCTCCATCAATAGCCATCATAGCTTTGAAAGAAGTGTCTTCCATATTTACAGTTCTTCTTGAACTGTCTTGATTCCTAGGCCTGCTTTCTTGACTCCTAGGATTTCTGCTTTCTCTTGCAAAATATCCCATCTTATGACAATTGAAACATTCTACCTTTGACTTATCATATCCTGCAGTATCACTTCTATTTATAGTGATCTTCTTCCTAGTTCTCTGGTAATACTTCCTTGCTCTCATACTTAGCAATGCAAATTGCCACTTTAAATCCATTTCTTCAAGATCATCTTCATGGATTTGTTCTAGGCCTTCATGTACAAGTTGAGACCCATTTGGTTGATTGGCTAGAAAAGCATAGATAGTGGCATCACTCAAGTTAGTTGCACTATCAAGAGTACGATCAGTACTAACTGAAGAGCTGGTAGTACTAACTTGAAAATTAACAGTATTAGCTTCATTTGTACTGCCAGGAGTTGATACAAAGGCCATATTTTGAGAACTTGAGTTTGAGCTTGATGTACCAGTTCTTTTGACCTCTTGTTCAACAATCTTGAAATTGTTATAGAGATCATCAAAGATCATTGTTTCAGGATCTGGTTTATTTCTCCATACCATAACATGAGTGTTTCATTCAGAAGGCAGACTTCTTAAGAATTTTAAATTGAGATCTTCTTGAGAAATGTTTTCCCCCAAGATGGCCAACTGGCTAATAATTTTCTAAAGCCTGTTAAAGATAAAATTAAGTGACTTTATGCTTGGAGCGTTGAAGTTCTCATAACTCTGCTTTAGAAGTGTCTTTTGAGTCTTCTTTGTGGCATCATTGCCACCAAATCTTATTTGTGTGGCAGCAAACAAAGTCTTGACATCCTTGCATTGATTAAAAGTCAATTAATGTTCATTGGGAAGTGCCATCAGCAACATACTTCTTTCTTTTACATCATTATTCTTTTGGGCATTCTCTTCAGTAGTAACAGGACCTGGTATCATTGAAGTAAAAGTACCATCAGCATTTGTTGTTGTTCGTGCTGTTGGTTTGAAAGAGTTGACATTCTCTATGACATCCCATAGAGCATAGTCTTGAATTTGAAAGTATTGCTCTATTCTGAGTCTCCACATCTCATATTCACCTTGCTTGAGAAGTGGCAGTTTTGCAGTAGCATTGGTTTGTGTAGTTTCTAGATCCATCTCTTTTGTAAAAATGGTTCTTCTTGATTGTTTCTTCTAGATCAAAGTTTTCAGAATACAAGCTCTGATACCACTTGTTGATCTCAATTTAAGATCTATTCTTTAGCTTATAAAGAGTATGTTACTTTGAATAAATTCAAAACAACAATGGTAGAAACTTTGTGAATACTAAAGAGTATGCGGAATCTACTCTTTAAGTTTACAAACAAAATACTTAGAAGGGAAATATTAATGAATGAGTAAACTTGAATGAATAATGTATATACCATAAAGCTCGATAATTATTATGATGAAGATACGAGTACTCTGTCTAGTATAGGGTTTACAACCCTTGAAGCTCATGTGATGCAAAAGTATTGAATATCTTTTGATAACCATATCATAGATTCTTTTTTATTACAACTAAGGGTCCTTTTTAAGATACTACAAATATTTGAAAGATAATCAAGATTTCTATAATTATAATCATATACATATCTTCTAAATTTATAGGATATACCACTTTGAATAAGTGTATAATATCTATTCACCGTCTCTATCTTCATGCAGTTCATTATCTTCTTCTAGCAGTCTAACGTCTTTAGCAGTCACTTAGTTCTCTTCAGCAGTATTAAGTTTAGTATGGCAGTACTAACTTTTACGCAGCAATTACTAATCAGTTAGTATGTAGTTATAATTGAGCAATACAAAAACTTTTACTCTTTGGCAGTTACTAAGGGCATGTTTGGTTGGGAGAAATATTCCTAAAGAAATGGCAAATGAAAAACTCTTTCTCTTGTTTGGTATGTCGAGAAATATAAAAAGCGGGATTTTGATCTCTCCCTCCAAATTCTCCCTAGTGCAAATTTGGGTGATGTTTATTTCCATCTTTTTTTTTTTCGGATGGAATTGGTTTATCTCCATGTTGTGTTTAGAAAAAACACAAATGTATCATTGTAAAATGGATCTACGGCTTTAAATTTTTGAAGTCAGACCACTTTTAATTGTATTAAAAAATATATTTAGACGTATACCGTATATATATAAAATTTTTATTTTGGTCTAAATGGGTCGACTCGGAACTCGAGTTAGTCAAAAACATTTTTAACCCGTGACCCTATTTAATATTTGGTGACTCAGGTTGACCCAAATAACCCAAATAAAATTCTGAACCCGAGTAACGCGATTCGAAATAGTTAAAAAAATCAAAACAAATACAAAATTGTGCATTTCTCAGGTTTAAGTCTCTGATGTTACCAAACAGTAGAATCAAATAAAATTCTTCACTGATTTCTATTCTCTGAATTCTATTCTCTACTTCATTTCTAATCTCTGAAATTCTCTCTACCAAACGTGCCCATAAGGGTAAAAGACTTTAATTCGCCAACATTCTTAATGATTTTCATCAGAAGTATGAATAATGAGGAAATAAAGAAATATGGGGAATAGGACGCAAGGGGGGGGAAGAATCCGTAAAGGTTTGTGTGAGGGGCGGGGGAGGAGGAGGGGACGGGGAATGGGAATTAGGGGAGGAGGGGAAGGAGGGGGAAGGGAGGAGGTTGGGGGAATAGGGTTTGGGGAGTAGTGGGGGAGAGGGAGAAGTGGGAGAAAGGTGAAGGGGGGGGGACGGTGCGGGGAATAGGGTAAGACAACACGGGGTAGGGAATAGGGAGGCAGGGGGGGGGGGATGGGAGGGGTTGAATAGGGGGCCGAGAGGGAGGGGTGACTGGAGGGGGATGGGGGATGATATGAGAGGAAGCAGTAAGATAAAATGCCAAATAACTAAGAGGAAAGGTATGGACGAGAGAAATTAGCAACTAAGAATCCCATGAATATGTCTAAAGAGGATTTGGTTAATTGTTCGGGCCAATGCTCATGAAGAATACTTTGACAAGGATATCTTCTGAGTTGGTCAATCTATTCGCTGCACAACAAGTTCCCATAATTAGACTCACCTTCGACTCTTCAATCATCGTTGAAGCACAAGAGGTCCTCCTCATTGTAACTACATCGAAGAACAAAATTATACAATATTACTAAACAATGCTGATGATTCAATCAAGAAGATTCTGTAGGTTTGTTGGTAATTGTATTTGTTCCATATGATGATCCTAACTTTAAGAAGCCGGGTCATCAACAATAGCTCTAGACCTATCAAAATATACATGAGTTCCTCCAAGTACACAAATCCTTAACACATGTTTGACAAAGCCCTCTTTAGGAAACAAAGTAATGGTGAGCCATCAAACCTATGATGATCAAAAATAGATTTTTGACTGATTCTCCGTATTATGGCCTTTGTAATGCATCTAAATCAGCACCCTCGAACCAAAGAACATCAAAGAAGCAATGTCAGATCAATTTAAGATGAGCTGCATCAATTTGATAGACTAGACGTATGGGAACTAGTTTCTAGACCAGGTGGAAAGAATATAATTGCTGTCAAATGGATCTAGAAGAATTAAAGTGATGCAGACAACTTGTTACTTGAAACCAAATATTGTCCTTGTTGAGAGGGTTACAAGCAGAAGTAAGGCATTGATTTTGAGGATCATTCGCTCACGTTCTCATCTTTGAAGCAGTCAGGATGTTCGTTGCATATGTTGGCACATAAAACTTCACTATCTTTCAGAAATTAGATGTTATAGCATTATTTCTTAATGGGCATTGAAAGAAGAAGTTTATTTTAGCCAAACTAAGGATTTGTTAATCCAGACTTTCTTGATCATGTTATCAAGGGTTGAAGAAAGCTCTATACGGTCTCAAACAAGCTCCACAAGCATGGTATGACAAACTGTCTTCATTCCTGATTGAACACCATTTTACTAAAGGTATTTTTGACCATAATTTTTTCACAAGACGTCATCGGAGATACATATTACTGGTTCAAGCATATGTCGACGACTTTCATTTTGGTTCTACAAATCTAAATTTTACAAAAAAGATTGCTAATCTCATGAAAATAACTTTGAGATGTCTATGAAGGGTGAACTGAAGTTTTTTCTAGGACTTTCAAGTTCATAATAATCAGTGACGTATTAATAGGTAAGTACACAAATACGTAATTGAGCTTTTAATAGGAAACATGTAGGGATGATGTGCTCCATTGAGCACACTTATGGCCACTAGAGATTGGACTGCTGACTTTACAAGCACTCTTACGGATCAAACGACTTATCGTCGATATGATTGGAGAGCTCATGGTATCTAACAGCCAGTTGCCCATATATTACTTTTGACCACCTTTGTTTGTGTCTTTAATCAAGCACGTCCTTCGGTTAAACACCTCAAAGAGGTCAAAGCGGTATCTTTCGGTACTAAGACAATCCGTAAAAACCTGGGCCTATAGTAATGAAGGATTTGTGTTGGGAATTAAACAATACAGAGTAGTAATGGCCAAGCAAACAGTTAGTTACTGTTAGAAGAAAATAGTTAGTAACGCTCAAGATTACAACTGTCAGTTAATAAACTGGTCAGTTAGTACTACTGAGTAAGTTTGTACTGTCAGTGCTAAATTAAGACTGTTGAGGACTAAGATTGCTGGTTATTAAGTTACTACTACTGGCTTCAAGATTATGCTGCTGATGAAAAAGTTATTGTTGTTAGTACAAGTTAGGCTGATAGGACATAACTTAATGCTAATTGCTAAGTTTATGATGATTAGTAAAACAGAAGACTGAAGTTAATGATGATTGAAAAGATTAATGCTGATTGAGAATTTGACTAAATACTTAGGAAAGTATTAAATACTTAGTCATTGTATTTAATATATTTGACTAAATATTTAGGAAAGTATTGTAAGCCCATTAGGACTCCTTAATGTATAAAAGGAGATCCTAGGGCATCTAGTTTATCATCTCATTCATCTCATTATCATACACATACCTTACACATTATTCTCATTGTATAGATTAGGTTGTAAACCCTAGTACTACACAGAGTACTCGTATTATTAATCTTGATAATATTGGAGCTTTTTGGTTATATCATTGTTCATATATAATCATTGTTACATTAGTTTTCTTCAGAGTATTAAAGAGTAGATTCCGCATACTCTTTAGTATACACACAAAGTTTCTACCATTGTTATTTTGGATTTATCCAAGGTAAATATCTTTAAAGGTAATTAAAGATTCAAGAAATGGTTAACATATGGGTTTCAGGGGAAGCTTAATGTTAAAATGTTTAACCATTTATTTGCTACATCGAGGTGAAGGTTTTTACTACTGCTAGTTATTATTACTAATGCTAGTTTATGTTTCTACTGCTCAAGTTCATTTTTCTTATGGTGCGTAATGGTGGGCAATTTGAGTTGTTGGAAGGATGAATTAGAAGTGTAATATTGGTTCGTAGTTGTGAAGATCAAAGTTGCATACTTTAGTCTCCTATTTGATGATGACAAAAAGGGGAAGAAGATTTGATGATTTGCAACTTATAGATCCTTGGTAGTTTAAGGGGAAGTTTCATTCGTATATTAACTTCAGGGGAAGTTTGTGCTTATTTGGTTTTGTCATTATCAACTAGGGGAAGATTGTTGGGAATTATATTTGAGTTGATAAGACAAAACAAGAATGAAACAAGAAGGACTTAAAAGACAAAGGAGGAATTCTTCAAAAGATGTAAGATTTCAGAAGATCTCCTTAAAGAAGGAAACAAGAACAACATTGATGACTTGCTTAAAAGGATAAAGACAAGTTATTAATGCTATTAATTGTTGATAGGAAAGAATTAATGTTGATTAATACTATTTAATAGTTTCCTAATTGTATTATGTTTCCTTTGTAAGTCATGATCTCTCCCTATATAAAGAGATCATAGACATAGGTTTTAAGTGTGCCAAAAAGTGTGTGTGCACCAAAGGTGTAAAACGTGTTATGTGTGTGGGTTTACACGTCCCACAAGATATAGATGCTAGCATGGTGGTGTAGCCTCAAGAATCTTATGATTCCTGTTATAGTTTGTTGATGTAACCGTCTTACCATTGATTAGGTAAGATTGGGCTTGTAGTAGTCATGTATCTTAGGTAATGATGATGAAAAACCTTGTATTAATAACAATGATTCAACGTTTAAATATTCCGCCTTTGTTATTAATTCATCCTAGATCATGTTCTAAACAAACAGGAGCTTAAACGATCAAAGAACCTATCACGTGTTTTAGGTTTCCACAATGTTGTCCCACTTCCATTGAGGTATATCGGGTTGTACCAACAATCCTGATGGCCTTTGATGTTTAGCTTTGACCTTAGCACACGTCAGACACTTGCTAACATAGGTGGTGATGTTTGCCTTCATATTGGGCCACCAATATAGTTTTTTCATGTCTTGGTACATCTTTTTAGAACCCGGATGAATAGAGTATTTTGACTTGTGGGACTCGTGCATGACCACGGTCCGAAAATCGCCATAACATGGTAACCAACTCCTGCCATTTAAGCATAGAGTTTCATCTGAGCGAGGTTCTAACTTTTCCGTCCTATGCTTCTCCGGATCTTTAGAATTTTCAACCAACATGCCTCCAACATCTTCATTCTTGATGTTCTCTGGTTTCCGTGCTTTAGTTTGAGCATCCAAAATTTGTTTGGGAAGATTCAAACCTATAGTCATGACTAAGGCTCGAACCCTTAATGGTGGCTCTCGTTCCTTCCTGCTCAAGGCATCAGCGACAACATTTGCTTTCCCTGGGTGATAGCAAATCTTGCAATCATAATCACTAAACAATTCTAACCAATGACGTGCCTCATATTCAACTCCTTTTGATTAAGAATGTGTTGTAGACTCTTGTGATCCGTGAACACTGATAAGTGCTTAATTACACATATCTTTTACCTCTAAAAACAAGCTTAAATGACCAAAAACAGACAAAAACTGCCAAATATATGTTTGTTTTGCATTTGTATTGTGCAGGAAGTGGATATCAACAAAAAGACAGAAAACCAAGCCAAAATGACAAAACTGAGCATGGAATGGAAAAGACTGTGCAAAATCAAGGCCAAAGTCCAAAAATGTCAAAGTCAGAGTCAATACAGAAGAATCAGCAGTCAAACCGGAGCCGGAACTGAAGAATACTATTGGATGCAATCTTAACCCATCTGATGGGCCGGGAAAGCCCAATAGTATAATTATGAAGACTGTGAAGACCAAATGGGCCCTCAATCATTTTCAACAGCCCATTTGTGTGCAATTGACAAAGACTGTGGAGACTTTGAAGGCCCAATTGGGCCCAATACACAATCCAAAACCCAAAACCCAAAACCCAATACAAGCCCAAACACAAAACCCAAGCCCAATAACCTTTTTACAAAACCATAAGGGCTTGTTGTGTTATTTTCAAAAGCCAACAAAAGCCCAAAATCCTTTTTTATTAAACTTTAGGGGCCAAAATTGCCAAGTTTTAAAAGTTGTTTTATAAAGAAAACAAAAGAAATAAAACACAAGGGCTGGTTTTGCAATTAACCAAAACCCCTTTTATCCCTTTTAGTTATAAAACAGCAGGGCCATTTTTTGCCAATATTACCAAACCTCTTTTACTCTCTTTGTATATAAACGGAGGGACTAAAGGTGTACTTTCCAAACTTTGTTATACTGAAAAAAAGGGCCAAAATAAAGTGAAAAGTGAGTGAGAGATGGGGGGCCATTTGTGCCTCTTCCCCATTCTTCGCGTTTAAACCCTGCAACCCACCCCCCGTACCCGCCAAAAACCATACAGCCTTTCCCCACGGTTTCAAGCCAAAACCACCTCCTTAGTACACTCTACAGCTCACCCCTCACCTCTTCCCACCTTACCCTACCCCTATAACCCTCTCCCTGGCACAAACACTCAACCCCGTACCCCCCATCAATGGCTGAGATCAAGTGAAGCCAAGAGAAGGCTTAGGATGAGTGTAGGCTTCCTTACTCTCACAACAATGCACAACCAAGTTCCTTGAAGGACCTCTATAAAAGAGCAAGGACCAAGCCGGAAGTCAAAGAAACCTTCTTTTTATTGTTTTTAGCTTTAATTTTAATTCTAAAATCTTTCTTTTAAGCATTTAAAGTGTAATTCAGTCATTTAAAAGTTTTATGCTGTAATTCATTCAGTTTTAATAGAAGTTAAGAGTTTTTTGAGAAAATTGCACTTGTGAAAATTTCAAGTATAATTCAAGTTGTTTAAATTCTGTTTAGATTGATTAAATATGTGTTAAAAGTCATTAAATTTCACTTGTAATCAATTATCTGTGCCCTCTTTTACCCAAAATCAGTTTAAAAGCCTTTTTATATAAATAAGGGAGTGTTTGGTTTAGCATGAAAATGGGTCAAATGGAAATTGGTATGGGTCAACCTCACTCAGCCAACTTTGGCTGAGTGTGTAGGCTTTATTAGATCACTTAATTCACCACTTTTAGTTCTAAAATAAATTTTTAAGTGTCTTTTGGTTTCTGTCAAAATTTGAATAAGCATAAATGAGCTTAAAGGCTCAAGCTGCTTATGCAGCTTAAGCACACTATTTGTGTGCTTGTTGTTGTTATTTCTAGCCTATTTACCAACCACCTTTGTGCTGTCTTTTAACTTGACCAAGTATAAGTCAAAGTTGGCTTTGCCATTTTTTTTAAGAACCTTCAAGTTTAAGCCCCATTATCAGCTTGTTTAAGCTCACCTTAATAGCTAATATTTTGAAAATAAGCTCATTTACCACCCCTTTTAATCTGTTTGAGGTTTGTTTTGACTCAAAAGCTCTTTAGAGCTTATTGCATAAGCTCAAATAAGCCCCTAGCCACTGTTGCATTTACCCTGGTGCTGAGCACCTAAACTCAGCCCCTTCTATCTAGCTTATTTTGTATTAAGCCCCTAGTTTCTTTTAGCTTTTATTGTAGCTTATAGGTAGCCCTTTAATTCCCCATAGTCTTGTAGCTTAACTCCTCCTTTAGCTTAGCTTATTTTAGCCTTAAAGTTACCTTTTTTCTGTTTTCTTTTATAAACTGTCACATAGCTTAAGTCACTTTCCAGCTTATTTTAGGGCTTATTAGGAAGCCTTAGCTTATAATTAGGACTCCCCTAGCCTATTTAACTATCTTCCTTAGTTTTAGCTTATTTAGTTGGCTTAATCCTAAAAAGAAAGCAAAATAAGCTATTAAGCTTATTAAGTTTCTGTCAGTCCAAAAAGCTACTTTTCTAGCTTATTTAGTTCATTTCAGCTTATACTCCTTTTATGAAAAATGTTCTCCTAAGTCCCCTTTACAACTTTGCTTCTTTTGCTTTTTGATAATAAGCACTTTGGACCCACCTTGTAATCGGGGTCCACCTCAGGGATCATTTGTGTAATTTCTTCTTTTGTAGTTACTTTTGTTAGTCCCCCTTGTCAGTTTGTTGTTACCCCGTTTGTCCTTGTGTCCTTTCACTGTTAGTCCTTTTAGTTAACCACAGTTAGTTTATTTAATTTAATTAATATAAATTAGGTTTAAAATTAATTAGTTTAATTACTTTTTATATAATCAGTAAAAATTTGGGCATTTTTATATTTTTAGGAATTGTAAAACTTTTTCTTTATTTAATTTATTTTTTCAGAATTTTTATACACTTTTAATTTTTGTCTTTTTCTATTTTCTTAAGTTTAATTAGTTATTAATCTTAGAAAAATCATAAAAAAATCTAAAAATTAATAAAAAAATATTTTTCTTTTTTATAAAATTTTCTTTTGTCATTTAGTGTCTAGGAAAAATATAAAATTTAATATAGGCTTAATTTTTCTTAAATTTCAGTCTTAGACAAGTTTTACCGGGTGCGTTTTACCGTTTCTTTTCGTTTTACATTCAAACGACCTCCGTTTTTGTTCTAGTTTTCTTTATTTTCCAAATTAAGTTAATTAGAATTTAATTTTGATTTTTAATTTAATTTAGCATTTATTTTCTTAATTTTTAATATTTAGGTTTCCCGATACCTGATTCTGTTCCCCGTATTTAATTTAGATTTAATTTTTTTTAGGATTTATCAATAATTAATTATGCTTCCGTAGTTTAAGTTCTATCCATATTAACTATTTTCGTTTCCCGTAGTTGTTAAGATCCCCATTTCATTTGTTGTTTTACGTAGACTTAATTAAGGTTTAATTTAATTTTAGTTGTAATTATATCAGTGTTTCCATTCATTATTCTTCATCACTCAATTTCTCATCAAACAGGGGTTAACTTTCAAATTGCAGCCTCGTTGGACCTAACGACCCGGGAAATCTCTTCGGAATCTTTTTTATCATTCGATTTGATTCTTATATATTTTTATTTCTAAGTAGGTCCTGACTTTTTCCACTTTGTCAAGGGTGAAGGACTCTACCATTGTTATTTTGGATTCATCCAAGGTAACATACACTTTACAAGGTAAAGAATCGATTAAGGCTTGGGATCAACAGATTAATTTCAAAAGGTTTTAAAGGTTGCAAGATTTCCCTTAACCATTTTATTAATTGTTTTGAAATTTACATGTCCAAGCCTCATATGCCAAAGATTAGATTCATCAGGTGTAGCTTTTGCAAAAAGACAAGTGAGACCTCCTTAAGGAACAACATTCTTTAAATCAACACTGTGTATGTTATCATTTCTAGGAACTTTAAGCAAAATATGACTTTAATCAGTTAACTTAAAGTCTGGAGATAGAACAACACATTTAGTATCAGTAAAAAGAACACTATTCTTCTTGTCACACATTTGTGAGACACTGAAGAGGTTAAACTTTAGTTCCTTTACAAAATACACATCTTCAAAATCCAATTTACCAGTTCTTATTTTACCTTTCCTAGTAATTTTCCCTCCTTTGGTACTACCTCCAAAGGCAACAAATCCTCCATCAATTTCTTCATAATCTGTAAGATATGATTTGTTTCATGTCATGTGCCTAGAGCATCCACTGTCAATCACTCCTTTATCCTTCAAATCTTGTTGTGGATTGCCCTGCATATTATGGTAAAAAAATTAGTTTCTCTTGGGGACCCAAGCCATCACTGACTTGGATCTGCCTTGTGCATCAATATAGTCAAATCTTTTAAGGTTCATTGATGCACCATTGTGTCTGGAGACATGGTCTAAAACATTTTGATTTGGTCTCCAAATCCAACATGCTGAGGCCTTAACATTATTCGTCTCATTTCCCTTATTATCACTTACTACTGCTTTTGGCCCAACAGTAGTAACATTTCCCTTAACAGTATTAACTTTTTCATTGAAATTATTGTTCTTATTTATTATGAACTTGTTAAAGGGCCTTTTAACATGTGAATGTGCTCTATTAAAAACATGTGTTGCTTGTCTTGCACAATTCACTGTTAGTTTTGGAAAAGCAATATTAATTGGTCTGGCAGTATTAACTTATACTGCTGCTTTTGAAGAGTTTTGCCTAGCAGTATTAAGTGTTTTAAGGCCAGATGTCATTAAGACTGCTTTTGGAACAAAATTTCCTTTTGGATAAGGGTGAGTCATTCTTTGATAATTTTGGTGATTCACCCTTCAAGAATTGTTCCATACAGGTTTTTCCACCATTTTCTTTTCACAATCTTTGATCAAATGATTAAAACTACCACATACATAGCAAGCTTTATTTTTAAACTCAAAATTACTTCCTAATTTCTGAGTCATTAAATTATTCTAGTTTCTCTTGTTACCTCTAGGACTTTGACTGTTTTTCCTAGGATATTTAGCTTGCTTACTATTTTCTACCTTCTTAATAGACTCCCTAAGTGATTTCACATGCTCATTAGATTTAACAAATTCTACTTTAGCAAAACTAGGTTTTCTCTGTTTAGACTTAGTCTTAATCTCATCATCACTATCAGATATCTAATCTTCAATGAGTGGTTCACTAACAGATTTAGGTTTTGATTCACTTGTCTTAAATTCACTAGTTGCAACTGCAGGTACACTTGACTCACTAAAAACATATTCATCTTTATCAGCAAGTACCAAATCAGGTTTAGGAGGCATGAAGTTCCCAATATATGGAGGGGGAACAACATGATATCCTTCACTTATTTTGTGATTATCATTCACCTGACTATCAAACACTTGACTATCAAACACTTGACTATCAAACCCCACATCAGTCTTGAACTTATCACTTACTTGAATCTCTAACAGTTTGCTTAGATTCTTAGATAAATTTTCAAACTTTTCTAAGGTAAGTTTTGAATTATCTCTTTCTTTTTCAGCTTTTTCAAATTTCTTTCTAAGCTCTGTTAGTGCATTATCTCTCAACATAATATCAAGTTTTAAAATCTTAATGTCCTCTTCAAAAACACCATCATTCTTTTTATACACATCTAGTCTAGCCTTTACAGATTCTAGACCTGCTTTATAAGCTCCTACATTTATTTGAGACTTATTAAAATCATTTGTCAGATTATCATAATGTTCTTTGAGAGTTTTATAAGATTTTAAACATGCTTTATAATAAGTTGATACTTGAGTGTCTGAGCTTGAAGAACTTGAAAAACCTGAAGAAGTATAAGCCATAAGTGCAAAATTGGTAGGTCCTTCTTCAGCCTGATCACTCTAATCATAGCCAAAGCCATCATACTGAGATACTAAATCTTTTGAAGTAGTTTCCTCAACTGGCACAGTTCTTTTTGTTGTCTCCCTGTTCCTATTGTCTTGGTACTTAGGAGCCCTGCATTCCCTAGCAAAATGACCTCTTCTGTGGTAATTATAGCATTCTACCTTGGTCTTGTCAAAACCAATGACATCAGTCCTATTAACACCTAGATTCCTTCCTGTCTTCTTGAGAAATCTCCTTGCTCTTATTGTCAACATTGCCATCTGCCACTTCAAGTCCATCTCCTCTAAGTTATCAAGATCAATTTGCTTTAGGTCTTCATTGTCTAATTGTGAACTGTTAGACTGACTAGAAAAGAAGGAATAGATCACTGCATCACTCAGACTATCAACATTTGGTAAAGTAGAAGCATTAGCCTTGGAGTTAGCAGCAGAAACACCATGAGCAATCTTAACTGCTTCATTGGTGCTGCCAGTGATATTGGAAGACACAAAAGCTATGTTTTGTGTGTTTTGGCCTATGCTAGATGACCCTTTAACTTCAATTTCATAAATCTTCAGATTGTTGTATAGGTCATCCATGCTCATAGTATCTAAATCACTTTTGTTCCTCAAGATCAAGGTATGAGTCTTCCACTCAGATGGCAGACTTCTTAATAACTTCAGATTTACATCTTCTTAAGAAATAATTTCTCCATGAATCTTTAGCTGACTGATAAGCTTTTGCAGCCTATCATAAATCTGGTCAAGTCCTTCTGAGCTATTTCCATTAAAATTCTCATACTGCTGTTTAAGAAGTGTCTTCTGTACTTTCTTTGACTCATTATTACCTCCAAACCTCTCCTTTATAGCTTCCATCAGAGACTTGTCATTTTTGTAGGTGTTGAACTTTAGTTGATGTTCATTAGGGAGAGCCATCAACAATGTACCTCTTGTCTTTAACTCATTCTTCCTTGCCAACTTCTCTTCTGCAGTCGTAGGAGGATATGTTTGCTCAACACCATCAACAGTTCTCTTTGGTGGAGGTGAGTCACCATTTATTATTACTTCCCAAAGAGCATAATCAGTCATTAAGAAGTACTGTTCAATCCTCATTTTCCAAAGCTCAAATTCGCCTGGATTGAGCACTGGAAGTTTTGCAGCAGCAACCATTGGTGTAGATACTGCCTCCATGTTTTTACAAACACATAGATCAGGTATGTGTAGATTGTTTCTTCTTATTCAAAGTTTCTCAACAAGCTCTGATACCACTTGTTGATCCCACTTGAATAGATCTTGCTTAGCTTGTAAAAGGCTTAGTTGTATTGAATGAATCCAAGACAACTATGGTAGAAATTTTGATTATGAATATCAAAGACTATGCCGAATCTAGTCAATGATACTAAGAAGAATACTAATGAAACAGTAAAGAACAAGATCAACAGTTTACCAAACTTTCAGCCTTAATATAAAACGAACACTCTTAATAGTGTTAGGATTTACAAAACCTTGAAGCTACGAATATCAAAGAATGTGTGTCTAACATTATGCCTTAGGACCTCCTTTTATACACCAAAGAGTCCTACAAGGCTTACAATACTTTCCTAAGTTATCATGATCTTTTAAACAAATAACTTATACGAATCTTTTACAAAAATATCTCATACTTATCTCTTAAGTAATCTTGGTAAACAATCTTCATCTTTTTCCTTCTAACAGTAGAAACTCTTTTAGCAGTTGTAGTCTTTCAGCAATTGTAACTTTTGTACCAGCAGCACTAACTGTGTACAAGCAGTAGTAACTACTTAGAATATTTTCTTCATTCTTCATCAGCAGTACTAAGTTACACTAGCAGTACTAACTTTTATACTAGCAGTATTAACTACTTAGTAGAATTTCTTCTAAGTCTCTGAGCAGTCTTAATTTCTATTAGCAGTAGTAATATACACTAGCAGTAGTAACTGATAGTACTAACTACTTAGCATATTTTTCACTAATATTACTAACAGCACTAAGTTATGCTTAGCAGCAGTAACTCTAACCTTAATAGCAACAACTTCAAAAAGTCTTTTAATCCCAACAGAAACTGACTTATGTTGATCAAACTTGGATTCATTGGTTTTGTTGTCAATTTAGTCGATGTTTTCTTAGAGAAGATGATCTTACATGTTTTTCACCTCGATTCCCTTGTTTAAATACGTATAAATCTCTTAATCTCTTTTCTAAAATGCCATATACTTACTATTCATTAATTTCACTTTGCTAGTTTATTTTCGGTTAGATTTAATAATTAGAGTTTTGATTTTTGTCAAGTTTTTTTGTTAAGGAATGGATTTCATAATGTACACAGATAATTTTATGGAATTTTGGAACATGTTTTAAGAGTTATGTAATGATTAAAAAAGTGGCTTTAAGTGTTTGGATGAAAAAAGTGGTTATTTTATGTAATAAGCTATTTTGAAGGGTTTGGGAATTGGGATATCTTTTTATAAAGTGCTTATCTGCTCTTTTTTCTAAGGTGATAAGCAGTTAAAGTTTAAAGTGATAAGCTGCTTTTTTTAATCAAGCGGATCACCATCTCCATCGTCGATCCAAATTCACCGTCAAACTTTCAAACCCCCACGTACCACATTTCTCACCTTTAAATGCTGAGGTTAAACCGAAATTCTTTTGTAGATCTTAACGAAAATAAAAAGTTGGGGCATTGACGAGAATAGACAAAAAAAAGAGTTATTATGGTCTATAGACAAATTTAATGCAAAACTCCAAAAAGTTTTCAATAGACTTATAGACTTCCAATGTTAAAAAGTAAAGAACAATAGACTCCACTCATCAGTTGACACGTGTCAAAGGGAATTTCATGCGACTGATGTGGAATTTTTGTAGACCATAGAATTTTTTATGTGAATAATGAGATGTTTTGTTTTATATGAAAACTGGGTCTCATGGTTGACTTAGTTTTTTTATGCGACTATGTTAAAATTCTTATAGAATAACGGCTGGAATCTTTTTCTTCTATAGACTAATGATTGCAGTTTTACATACATATACAAAATATAATATATATAATATGATAGAAATTTACCAATTTACCGTTGAGGACAAAGGCAAAAAGGAAACTCTTCAAAATATATATAATATAATATAATACGTATGATAACCGGGAAGTATGATTCCCCGGGTCGTTTTCCCTAACGATTTGTGAAATTGATACTACGCTTGTTGTTCGGACAATGATTTGAATGGGAAGCAATAGTTGATTTGATTAACTACTTTTAACAATTAAATTTAACAAATTCTAACAATTAAGCATAAAGACAAATAACGGGAAATCAAAATTTAACTAAAAATGCAAAACGGAACCCTTAAACGGAGGCCAAAAATCTTAAATTACTAAAAATAAACCTAACTTAAATTTTTCTTTTTAAATGAACTCTATTTGACTAAAAAGTAAGTTTAAAGAAAACTAGAACAAAAACGGAGTTGAAATGAACGTTAAAACACGAAAAACGAAAACGAGAACGAATCCCGTTCTTTAGAAAATGAAATTTTGCAAATTAGACTCTACGTAAGCAAAACTAATTTTCCTAGGAACTTTAGGATAAAAGAAAATTTTCTAAAAAAGATTTATATTTTTTTGATTATTTTTCTATTTTTTATGATTTTTTTAAGTTTTTAATGAAAATAAATGATTAAAAATACTAAATGAACTCTAAAAATTCTAGAAAAATAACAGAAAATAGCTTAGACTATTTAAATCCTAGGAAAATTAGACCCGAGATCACAGCTTATTAAATAAGCTGCGAAATAAACTTAACAGCTTATAAGGCTTATTGGCCAAAGATGGATATAAAGAATTAATTATGCTTGGGTCTTATGAAAAAGACCCAAGGGCATAGCGGTAAGGAGTGGGAGTGTGTGTGTGTTTATAAAAGGTTGAGGTGTTGAGGTCGGGGGTTCGAGTCTTGCTCACCCCCGACTTTCACTTCCCTTTTTTTTGTTTTTATGAAAAACTTAAAGAACAAAAGTTATAGATTAAACTTTTTTAAGCAACTTTAATAAAGCAACTTAGGTCTATAATTCAAAAAATAAGCAGATAACAGCTTATCTAATAAGCTGTTACAGAAACTTGTATTTTGAGATTTAAAAAACTATTCTACACTAAATTAAGCACAAAGTTCTTATTTAAACACCATTTTCAAAACTAAAAGATGTCCTAGAAAGCTTAAGATGTGTAGAAGCTTAATTTAATAAGCTAACTTTACTAAGAACACTAAAAGATCTCTAAATTTAATGATCAAAAGAGCAAATTCAGGAATAAGCACTAAAAACTTGAAATCTAAATAAGCTAAACAACTCAATAAGCTATGACAGAAGCTTAGCTTTTGCAAACTTAACAATCAACATATAAGCTATAAATCAAACTCATAAAAATAAACTTATAAGCTAAAAATCTAAGTTTAAAAGCCAAAATCTACTTAGTACTGTTTTTGGCTTTTTGAGGTCTTTTATGAACTTTTAAAAGCTAATTTACCCTAAATTATAAGCTAGAAATTTGAAAACAAGACTTAATCTATATTAACCTATATCTAATCTATAAACTTACTAAATTTTAAATCCTAAATCCTACTTAAGCTAGCTTAAATGCTTATGAAAAGGGACAACAGTAGTAACAGCAGTTACTACTGCTGATGAAATTTGCAAAGGGAAAAACTCAAATGCAGGTGTCCTTAAGGGACAACCCTGCACTACACACTCTTATTGAGTGTGTAAGAATACCTAGCAAACAAAGTCCAAGCCTAGGAAGGCTTGGATCAAATTTTAACAATCAAAGAAAAGAGGAAAAAGTCCCCTGGTGCAGGCACAAAGTAAACTAGCTTTAACTTTTAAAAATTTGCAAACTGAACTTTGAAAACTCTTTTACTACTCATTTTAATCCAAATCTAAACTAGTTCAAAAACTTTTATCAATTCTCTTTGACTATTAAAGGTCAAACTGCATTAAACCAAACACCCCTTTATACTTATGACAGATTTCTTTTAAGCTTGAGATTAAAATTTAGAGGACAAAACTTTAATACCAGATATCAATTAGCTTATAAAAAACTTAACAAACATAAATCCAAAATCAACTAAGCTAGAATTAAGAATCTAAAAGCTAAGCTACTTATTTTTGGTTTTTTAGTGATTTTTAAGACAATTAATGCAAAACTAAGATTTAAGCTATATAAACTTTAAGACAGATTATCAATTAAGACTAATAATCATCATAAGACAAGAATAAGCACAAAATAACAAGCTAATAAGCAGTTTATAAGCAGATAAGCAAATTTAGACTAGGAAATTAAAAACAAGGAAAGTAAATGAAAACTTACAATGGCCTTAGCAAAACAAAGGCTATTAAGCTCAAATGAGCATCTACAAGCTCTGGCTTATCTTAGGATAAGCCAGTTTAAGTCAATATAAGCCCTTCCATAATGGGCTCATCTTCCAAAAGTCCAAATAAGCAAAGGTACTTTAAGCTGATTTTAAAGCTTTGAGTATATTAAATGACTTATTAAGCTCCAATCTAAGATTAGAGACTTAGATGAACTTGTTTGAGCTTTTGAGAAACTTATCAAACATTAACAGCTTATTAAACCATATTTTAAGAAAAACGAGCTTATGACAAAATTAAGAGCTTAATAAGAAACTTTTGATTAATTGGAAAACAACTGATTACAATACTTGAATTTAAAACATTACATGGAGAGATCATTAACTAAAACATTTTTAAAGAAAAGTTACATAAACTTAATAAGCTGAAAATTGTAAAAAAAACTATCTAACATCTTGTGTGTGAGAGAGTAAGGCTTTTTATAGCCCTTAGCTGAAGCTTCTAGGCTCTCAAGGTTTGTTAGATCTTCCTTCAATCATTGACCCTTGATTCCTCTAATCAATGAGAGATAAATCTCATCAGTTAGATCACTTGATATCTCACACGGATTGCCAGCTTGGCAATCCGTGGTTTGTAGCCTTTGTGTTACTTCTGTGAGTACCTTGAGTACAAAATCCCACATTCCCTTGTGCTTTCTTTATGTCGACGTGTCATTCCTTTGATGGAATTGACCAATGAGAGCTTGACTATGACGTTTGTTGCTGCCAAGGTGTACTTTTATACCTGAATTGTCCTTTTTGGCCCTCAATTGGTAAAAGCCCTTTGATTTTAACTGGTGGTGAAAGGGTAGAAGACGAGTGAATAGTAAAAAACAGACTTTCGCACCATTTTCTTATAAAGGTGCGTTTGAGTTTGTTTGACCCGGGCTCATTTCTCTATGACTTCGGGCTTGGGCAAGGAATTGTGGATTTGGGCTCGGGTATTGGAGTGATTTTTTTTGTTATAAAGAAGGTAACTGTTGTTATCTTTTATTAATAAAAAGATAACGACTGTTAGGGCATTTATGGTTTGTTTTGTAATTTGGTTAATCATGAAGGGTTGATTTGGTAACTTTGGGATTTTGTCTTTTTGTTGTTTGACTTTGTTTGACCAAAGGTTGACTGAGGTTGACCACTTTTGACTTTGATAGCTTTCTCCTGGCTTTTCGTGTGTTCTTCCATTCCCGTGTTCGTGTTTGTCTGGTTTTGACCGTTTTCTTATGATTTTTGCTTTATCCGTTCCTGCACATACAAAACACAAAAACAAGCATATATTTGCCATTTTTATTATGTTTTTGGTCTTTATTGGGTTTATTTTAATATAAAATGGATATGTGTTTTCACACATATCAAAATTAACGATTGCGTGTCCTCACGCAATATTACATGCCTTATAACCAAATACCTCGAAACTTCCCCAAACTAAACCTTTGAAAAGTAGCAAAGATTTTTGTAGAGAGAGCTAAGAAATCACAAGTTATAAAACACCCCTATTTATCATTTTCTAAAACCTCTTTTTCATTTATTTTTTTATTATTATTATTATTTTATTTTTATTTTTTTATAGTTGAGATAATTTTGACTTTCGTTATTTTCATAACTGTTAAGGATCATAAAACAAGATGCATTTCGATTCCGAGAATGCCCCAAAAAGGATAAATTCATCGTTCCCGATTTTTCACTTATCCAAACCAAGCTTAAAACAAAATCACAGCTAAATATCAGTAAGGATGCTAACACTACTCATATTTGCAACTTGTGAACTTTTTACTCCCGACATAAATTATACCTTAAGTGAGTGTGCTATCTTGAATTTCAACCATGAATCAACTTTTTGCAACATACTATGCTCTACGTTCCACCATAGAATTATGAGTTTAAAGGCGAGATCATCCCATGTAGCGACTTTCGTCTCGGCACATCCCAACCTTGCGGCTAAGTGACCAGGCTTTTGACACCCCACAGAGACTAGTATCGGGACTCACGGACCTTAGGTTTCAAAAACTCTCAGGTTTCCCGGATATTCATAGCTTATAAAATAGAATAGTCAAAGTGCAAAAGCATATTTGAATTTAACAAAAAGAAATCAATTTATTAATTTAATTTAACTATTTAGACATTTATGCAATTGTAACCCTCGACCTTTTAGAAGGCTGCAACATCAGTTGTGAGTCGGCAAGAGGTAGTAAACTTTTATCAGCCCACAACTTTTATTATTATATTTATTTTTTATCATTTTATCATATATATATATATATAAACTTATTTAAAGAAGACTTCTTTTTGAAAAATTCAAGTATAAATTTGAACTAAGACTAAAATGTTTGCTATATATTACATAAAAATTGTTGATTTAAGTTTAATCTCCAAAAACAGCACGTATATTAATCCGGTTAAGAGCTTATGGGAGAAAAAGCAACAAGTTACATACATGAGCTCTTAAGATTTCCAAATAATCTTTGTTTAGCATCCTTCTCATACTTAACTCTATCATTTTTCGTTCTTTGCTAATTAGCGAACGCTTAGCCTAAAAGTTAAGGAACAAGCTAGAGCTCAACACGCTCGATCGGGTCAAAATTTACTCTTATTCTTACCCAGCAAGAAAGTTAAAATTGTGACAAAAACACTTATTTATTTTTTATATTTTTCTACAAATAAAACTTAAAAATTTTAAAAATTTGAAATTTTTGCTATTTTTGCGGGAAAACAGGGTACGTGAGAACAAAACAATAAGTAGGTAACATCAAATCGATAGATTCCCTCCCCAAACTAAAATGAAACATTGTCCTCAATGTTTAAGGCGGGTCTCTACGTAAATCTAAGCCGTTTATTAATTATGCAAAGATAAACGTGAATCGATAAGATGAAAGGATATCGGATTTCCCCAAACTAATTGCAAACAAAGGCTAGGAAGCTCGAGTGAACCGGGACAAAACACCGAACACGAGAGTCTTCAGAAAAGTTGGGTCTATCCTGCAAACAATCACAAGCACAAACAACAAACACAAAGAACGGAAGAGTACAAGCCTCCTCACACACATTAGAAACTAGAAAGAAAAATAGAAAATGGATAAGCATGGGGTGCCTCCCACGAAGCGCTTTGTTTTTGGTAACCGAGTCACATAGCTTGACTCGATCCCTGAATTCATTCGTCCTTAGGGAGAGCAAATGGAACTGGCTTAAGAGAAAAATGAAAAGTAGAGATGCCAGGGTCAAAAACGAGGTCCTCACTCCTGAGAGAGAGAATAACAGGAGAATCGGGGTAGGTGAAAAATGGGAGAAAAGTCCAAATGATAAATTTGAAGGAATTGACATCTTTAACATTTAAAGATAAAACAATTTCTCCTTGGTTAAAATCTTCATCATTCTTCATGGCCGTATTGGGCTTAAAATTTAAGCAAACGTCTGGTGGTTCCGGCAGAGGACGAGGAGATGACGGGTTATCTTGATGATCAAGGTTAGGTAACTCATTATCTTCATCTTCGGAATCATCATTATCAACACCTGGTGGAATTAAATCATCTAGAATGAGGAATATATCGATCTCTTCTTGAACGGGGTCACTATCCTCAACGGGGATAAATTCAGTAAGAGAACTTAGATTAACATGAACATTTTCCTGTGACCGGGAAGTTGAAATCTCACAAAGCAAAGTCATACGACTAAGATATTCCTCATGTTCACGAACAATCCTTGAAGGAAGTGTTAAAAGTTCACCGGCGAACTCATGGTGAAGAGGATCAATCCTTGGAGAAAAAGTACTTGAGGAATTATGGATGGTATCATCACTAAGCAGATTCTCAAGAAAAATGACGTCTCCTTCTGAATTGAAATATCCTTCCTCAAAATTAGAAGAAACTTCCATGACTAGAAAAGCATCGATCTCATCAATATTGTGACAACCCGAGATTTTTCCGTTCAACAAGTTAGCCGTTTCCGTGTAGTAATTTAAATTTTTAAATGTTTCGTTTAGCTTTGCCGTTTAACCGGGAAGTTGTTTCGTTGTTATCTGAGAATAGTCTCCGGGAGCGAACCGGGACACCAAACGTTGTAGTATTTTGGCAATATCCGCGTTTTTATGTTTTTAAGCAATGTTTAAAATTTCATAATTTTTGGTGATACCGTTACTCGTTTCGTTACTTGCGTTATCCGTGTTTTACCTAAACTATAAGCTTAAGCATGCAAGACTTGGAAATTAAATCATTTTGGGAGCACTAGCAACAAAGACTATAAAAATAAAATGGTCCCCCCCTCCCTTGTCAAATTTCGGTGCAAACCAACAACAATGAACTTGGTGGACAAGTTTTGAATTCAAAATGGAATGAGACAAGAGTAAATCCCATGTTATGAGCTAGCTAATCTCCCATTGGTGGATCATTTTGGTCCCCCCTCCTCATTTTTGTCTCATTTTCGGTACACACACACACACCACTAGTGTGTGAAGTAAACTTGGTGCTATAATACATTCTTTAGTCATTTGTTCATTCCATTCTCACACACATAAAACTTTTCCATCTTTTCTTTCTTTCTTTCACTATTGCCGAACCAAAAACACCAACCAAACACATTCATTTTTCATCTTTGATCAAAAACACTTGAAGATTTATTGAAGGTTTGATCATTTGTATCATCCGGGTATTTGTTAAACAACATTTGGGTTGTCATTAATCTTTGTTCACCATCCAAATCTTCTAGTTTTTGTAAGTCTTCAAATTCTCAAATAACTTGTACTTTTATACTTCTTATGATGCATACATACTAGTTGTACAATTTATTTTGTAAAAACAAAGGTTTAAAAACTACATAAACCCTAAAAGGGTGTTCATATATTTCGAAATACATAAAAATAAATATAAGGAAATCTTAGTTTTGTGATCGTGGTTATTTTCGTGTAATAAAAATGATATGCTATAGTTCATTTTGTTTGACTTATGTTTAACAAGCTTTTGGAAAGCTTATTTAATTATTTTGAGCTTATTAGGGCTTATATATATTTCGGCACAACTAGAAAACAAAGAAAGATTTATTGTTTAGCTTATTTTGTTTTGACATATATTTTGTTAGCTTATTTTCTAGCTTTTTGTGAACTTTTGTGAAAGGACAAATGAATATATTATTAGGCATCAATAAATAAGCTCGAATATTGTTTATTAGGCCTTAAAGCTGTCCCACAATACATGATCCCTACCACCATGAGAATATTTTGAGCTATATGGTTTGGGCTATTATACTTGACTTAATTGTGCGCTTATTGATAGCTTATCTTGAGGTCACGTATTTATTACTTAATATTTTGCTTATGAATTAAATGGTATGTAAAACTACACATTCGACTTAACGGCCAATGCCCATCATATATGCAAAACACCAAGCATATAAAAGTACGGTGTAGCTTATTGGATAAGTTGTGAGTGACTTATTTAATAGTGTTACGATTTTTGATATTTTTACGTTTAATTTTTTAGACGTCGAACGTTACAATTAATAATGGATTTGATGACGAGTAAATTGTAAATATGGAAAGTGGTTTGAAAGTGGTATTAAATTAAAGTCTACGACTTTGGAAAACGTGTAAACACGAACGGGTCATGCCGAAATTTTGTAAAATCTTTATACTTAGAAACTATTTGGAAAAACATAAATGATAAAATATTTCGATTAAATTACCTACTTTTGGAAATATTAAATGATATAATATCACGTTTACTTTTGTCATTTAAACGCATAACAAATTTAATATCTATATAAGTTATATAAAAATTATATATGTACGGCTTCGTAATACTCGATCATAATGTTTTTAAATATTCATCCCCCTAACGTTTGCTAAAAAATGACAATGATAACGTGCATGCATCAATGTAGTACATTAACCTTCGTGTCTAATCGAAAACCATTTCTTTTTGGTATACCAGTGTACCGCAGTTTATTTAAAAGTGACCTTACTTTTGAACGTTTACTTCTTTATTATCATCAAGGTGAGTTCATAGCCCCACTCTTTTACTAGTTTTGAATAAATGTTTTATAACTTGGAGGTGCGAGAAACATTGCTTGACTTTTAAAACTGGACAAAGTACTTTGCGTGAGAATTTTCCCTGTTTACGTGTTGCCAAGTAGGTTTAGACCATACTGCCCACTTTTCATGAACGTCAATTTCTCTGACTGGAGGGACCGGTCGAGGGAGCGCGTATGTTATATTTGATCCTATGGGATTAATTATCCTTATCCGGGCGAGTAGCGCTCAACTACCCACGGGGTGCCCGATATAAACGGATATATACCATGTCGAAATTAGAAGGTGTCTTGGTCAGTACTGGGGGCTTGTTTCAACCTAGCAAATATGCTATAACGTTAATTAGCTTCGGTGTCATGAGCTTAGTGCAACGTAAATGCCTTTTTATGTGAAGTTGTATTTGTTATAACTGTCGCATACATGTTGATAATTTGTGGTCCACTATAATAACGTTTGAACTAAACCTATGAATTCACTCAACTTTATGTTGACGTTTTAAGCATGTTTTTCTAACGGTGCTTAGGAGTATATAACACGATATTAGCATCTTTTATGACTGACACAAACGCCTAATTTGAAACTTCACCTTCTTATATACGATAAACAATGCTATGATAACAAAAAGCTTTTTCCAAAATGATGTGGCATGCTAAATTCGATTCAAATTCACATTTTATTATACTTTTAATTAGACAAACATCGTTGTGTGAAAATCCGTTTATGAAAATTACGTGGTTTTAACATTTCTCTTAGCTTCTATGATAACCTCACCGAATGCATCCCATTTACAGGTCCCATGACACTATACTACTCAATGTCAGACAACCTCATATGTTTGACAAACTAAACATTAACTTTGACAAGCAAACCATAGGCATCAACAACAAGCCTTCAAATTCACCCTAAAATCACCAACCATAACTTCATGACTACATTTTCTCACTGTCATGTCCTCCTAAGCATCCAACCAGCAACCATAATACAAAAGAAGACATAAGAAAAGGCCTCATCATGTAAGTTATAGCTCCCAAACTCTTCTTTGAGGGACTATACCTGACTTATTACATTTCCTGCATAAATCCTTCAATTCAAATGCTAGCAGCTGCAACCTCACTGAACATAGAATAGAAAGAAAAGACATGCTTCATTAGCAGGGAACACATACCCTTAGAAAGCATCCATCCTAACCTCCATTGACAAAACATGGCTATGACCAAGCAGTTACTAACTCACTTTCCACATCACCCTGTTCTATCCACCAAGATCACTTACCCTTCACACATAAGAGACCTACCTTATTAGAAGACCAAGCACCATCTAGCTACAATCAAGTGTACAGGTAAATAGTTACCTAACAAAGGCCTACTAAATCAAGTACATAGATCATAGCTAGAATGACCTGACTTCCTAAGCTACAAGGCCATATAGTGTAGTGATCTCAAAAAATCTCTAATACTCCAAAGTATAGAATAAGAGAGAAGGTATATAACCCAAATATAGCAAGAAACTTAACAATCACTCATGCATAAAGATCCCACCTCAATTTAAGGGAAAAACAAGTTATCCTAAACACTCCTTAAAGAGCTCAAATTACCAAATTACTTAATCTCAGCAAGCAAATAGCCTTTGTCCCACTTTAAACCCCATCTTTTAGCAACTGTTAAGATAGCAGATGACTTTTTAACCTTTAAGCATTTCAACATATAACCCACATTATTCTCAATACACCCAACCAAATCCTCTTCAGTCCTAGAACACTTTTGAAACATCCTTTTGTTCCTTTCATTCCAGATGTAATAAACAAATGCAGAGAGGATAAGTCTATCCACAAATTGATGAATGATAGTCACAATATTATTCATATTGTGCCCACTTCTACAAGAACTGCTTTTAGTCTGAATCCTTTTCCATACACCAAGAAAAAAAGGGCAATCAAAGAATAAATGTATATGACTATCAGCCACAGACTTACATAGAGGACATTTCAAATCATCCCCATTCTGCCACATCATAATTCTGTCTTTAGTGAGAAGTTTACCTTGAATTTCCATCTATAATATAAAAGCTTGCTTAGGATTGCATTGAGAATACCAAACCACATACCACCAATCCACTCTAGGCCACACCTCCCTCAGACTCAACCAAGCAACATGAGTAGAGAAGTCAACCTCCTTATTTTCAGCATTTAACCACTTCACACTATCTTTGCAATCACTAAAAGTAGGTGTACTAATTTGGGCAAGACTAGGATACAAATTATTCTAGTTATCAGGGCAATCCCATTTGTTATTGACAATACCATCCCTGATAGTTTCATTGCCTCTAAACCTTGCCTTAAAAATAGCTCTCTTGGGGATTTGATTACTCAGAGGACCACTACTGCACCATTTATCATACCATAAGGAAGTGTTCTTACCATCACCCACTTTATGTGTAACAAAGGTCTGATATTATCTCTCAATTCCAACAAATTTTTCCATCCCCAACTATCAGAATTAACAGGCTCAATCTCCCAAAAATTCCTTCCTTTAAGTTTAATTGTATTGACCCATTTAACCCACAAGGACTCCTTGTCAGCAATAATCTTCCACACATGAGTTATAAGCATAACCTCATTCCACTTTTTAAGAGGTTTTATTCCAAGACCACCCTAATCCTTAGGCCTACAGACTAAACTCCATGCAACTCGCATTCCCCTTTGTAGAATCACCAGCATTCCATAAGAATCTTTTAAGCAATTTATTAAGATCTTTAAACACAGAGCTAGGAATCATATAATCTGAAGCCCAATACTGTTGCATTGAAGATAAAACAGAAGCAATGAGTTGGATCCTTCCAGCATAAGGTAAAAGCCTGTTCCTCCAAGAACTAATCCACTTTTCAACATTCTCAATAAGACTTTTGCAGTCATTTACTCCATGTCTTTTAGCCACCAATGGGACACCCAAATACTTCATAGGTAAAGTTCCACATTTAAAGGGGAGTACTGTCAAAAGGTCTCTCTTTAGTCCTTCATTAATACTTCCAAAGAATATAGTACTCTTATTTAGATTAGGGAATAAGCCTAGACAGATCCAAAGCTTTCTTCACCACTCCAAGTGATTCAGTGTCTCCATTACATAACACCAACAGGTCATCTGCAAAACACATCTGTGTAAGTTGCATTTCTTTGCACCCATAATGATATTTGAATTTCCCTGATTCTTTGATTTCTTTGACCAAGATCATATTGAAGATCATATTGAAAACCTCCATTACAAGAGTAAACAAGTAAGGGAAGAATGATCTCCTTGCCTTCAGCCCTCTTCCCTCCTTGAAATAACAAAAATTCACACCTACACACATAAAGATAATGATGCAGAATGTGATACAGAGTTCCCATATATCCATTCCAACATAGTCTTATGGTAATCCAACCTGAATTAACTACTTCATGAATAAAAATCCTAGCATACAGTGTCATAAGCCTTCTGGATATCAATTTTCATAGCATACCTTTTTATCCCATTTTTCCTCTTATATCCCTTAAACAATTCTTGAGTGATTAAAATGTTATCTTGAATATGTCTACCAGGGATAAATGCACTTTGATTAAGACTAACTACCTTACAGAGACCATTCTCGATCCTATTAGTCAGAATTATACTAATGCACTTATACAGTACATATGGCAATAAGCAATTGGCCCTAAAATCAGAAACTTTATCAGGAGTAATAATTTTAGAACGCATGGCCATTATAGTTGCATTACGTCACCCAACAAGCTTACCTATAAACAAAAAATTCTTTAATTACTGCACAAATACCACTTTAAATATAAGCCCTAAGCTTTTTTAAAAAACAAAAAGAGAAACCAACAGCCTAAGCAGCCTATTAGAAAGTAATACCCAAACAGGCGATCTTAAATTCACCACCAGACACCTCTCAATAATTCCAGTAGCATCTTCCTCACACAGTTTCAAAAGAACAATACCACTTAGACTGCTCAAAGGTTTAACAGGAATAGATTCACCAAGGAAATTCTTAAAGTGATTCACAAACTGATCAGCCACATTACTTCCATTATATCTCACACCATCTTCCCCACAAATAGTTTCCATCCTTTTTTTATGTCTTCTAGCCTTGAGGATACTGTGAAAGTAAGCTGAGTTTCTATCTCCCTCCTTAAGCCATTTGACTTTTGTAATTTGATGTAAAAGTTTTAATTCATCCTCAGCAGATTTATTATACTTATTGAGCAACTTCACAGCTTCAAGCTTATTGTTAAGATTGAAAGGGTCGGCTTCAACCTTACTTTGAGCCTCTTTAAGCTAATGCTTAATTTTTACCACATTATCATAAAGATTTCCATTCTTCCAATTCAACTCATTCAAAGGCTTCTTCAAATTCTTCAGCTTCTTGACCACCTTGAACATTTTACACCCCCTAACATTTAGATCCTAACCCTGCTTCACGACATCAATAAAATCACTTTTGTCAGCAATATAGTTCACAAACCTAAAGGTCTTCTTCTTTTTAGGCAATCATTCAGGAACTATTAGAACACCAGGGCTGTGGTCAGATACCACATAAGGAAGAAAAACACCATGAGCTCTATTAAACTTAGATAAGCATCATTCCCCATTATTCTATCCAACTTCATCAGAGTACTATTCAAGGGATTTTTGAGAGATTTGGTCCAAGTATAGAAGAAACCTGAACTGTAAATGTCTTCAATCTCTAATGCATTAATTGCATCTTTTAGATCACGCATATCACTTGTCAATACAGAAGCACCATTTGACTGTTCTTCAGGCTTAGCAGTAACATTATAATCCCCCATCACAATCCATGGATGACTGTTAAAAATTCTTTTAGAAGTATGCAACTGCCTTCATAGAATCTTCCTTTCACCATTAGAATTTGAAGCATTTATAAAGCTGACATAGAGCTTAATTTTTCCTTGCAGATCTTTAATAAGACACAACAATTCATGACAACTGCTATGAATGACCATAACATCAACAACGTTAGGATTCCATCCAATCATAATTCTGCAGCTTGTGGGGGAGTGATTAACATTAGAAATCCATCTCCGACTGCCAAACACTCTGTCACAAACTTTAGTAATATTTTTGATTTTCAAATGTGTTTCCAGAACTACACACACTTGAATAGAATCATCAAGAATAAACTTCCTCACCTCCTTCTGCTTTAATTCATTACACATTCCCTTTATATTCCAAGAAGCAATTTTGAAATCCATTAATACTAGTTACACTACCCACTCATTGCTTCCCCCAATATCAGTACCCAAAACCTCATTAGGAATGATATTTTGGATAGCTTCATTCTTATTCTCATATACATCTTCATCATCACTATCTACCTCACCATTTTTAGCTTTTCTTTCCATTGCCTCCCATTGATATTTAAAGTAATTCACCATGTCATAAGTCCAATTTTTTGTTTCAGTACATGTAGGTTGCAACTTCTTTCTTATAAATTCATCCACAATTAGTCTTTTATATGTAAACTCCTCTTCCCCATTACTCCCATTTTCATCATCAGATAACACTGCATATTTGTTAGCACTCTTTATTAGCTCCTTATCATTTTCATTACTAATTCTCCAAGCTTTGTCAGATCTAATTTTCCTATTACTGGCAGTTCCTCCACTTTTAGGATTCTCCTTAGCGGGTGTTTCAACAGGCTTATGTACTGGCTCTTTAAGCTTGAATGCATACTTCACATTAGCAGTAACATTATCTCTTCTAGCTGGTATATTATTCCCCTGAACTCTTTTATTAAAGTTATCATTATTCCTCCACTTATTCTTTCTATTCTTAACTTCCACAAATTCTTCATTATTATTTCCTCTAATAATCTGTTTATTAGCTCATTTATCATCATCATTCACCTTTTTAGTTTACTTCTACAACCATTAATCCCATGTTCAAACACCCTACAGTGGCTGCACCTTTCAGGTTTACATGAATACCCAGCCCTTACCCATTTAGTTCTTTTAACATTCATCTGATTATCCACATAATCAATCTCAACTTTATCCACATACTCTTTCCTTGCATCTACCTCAACAAGTACTCTTACATATCCCAACCTTCCCGATCCTTCCATACACATGTCAGCTGTCATTTTATCCATTTTAATTGGCCTCCCCAACCTACTGGCAATAGTGCTTATTTCCTTAACACTCCAAGCTTCAAGAAGAACATTAAAAATCCTAATCCAAAGAGGGATTTTACAGGGAGCCTCTTTAACAATTGTTATCTCTGAATCCCATTTCTGTACAATCAAAGGCTTCCCATTCACTAACCCTGGACTCTGATCTAGAACATTATTCATCTCTTCCTCACTTTTGAACTTAAAAAAACACATTTCATCAGTGTCAACTACTATATCTTTTAGGCCAAGTCTACCCCACATCATTCTGATATTATACTTGAGCTCATAAACAGGCATTCTACAATCAACTAAGTAGCCACATACTGTATACTTCCACTTCTCACAACCTTCTCTTACTAATTCCTCTTCAAATCTAACTACTTCTTCACATTTCTTATTTGTGCAAGTTGGGACAAAAATAGCTTGTTTTCCTCATTATCCAAACTAGTATTCAACTTATTAGCATAAGAGTTTAGGTTTACTTGATTATTATCATTAACTTCTTTCACAACATCCTCTACATGTGTCTCATTATCAGTACCAGAATTCAATAATTCACTATTAAGACCATCACTATTTACTTGAGTCTGAACACTTACATTTCTGAGTGGATCAGCTGATTTATCCTGACACAACTCTTCTATTACTGATTCAATACCATTTAATACCATTATTCAGCTGCACTTTAGACACAACATCTTCCTTATCAACATTATCAGCTTCAATTCCATCATCACCGTTCATAATTCCCCCATTTACCAACACATCCTTATCACAAACTCCATCAGCATCATTTAGCCTACTATCTCTATTCTCATCAACAATTTTAACCTTCTCTAATCCACTCTCCTCATTACTTAGCATACTCTTATCCAAAATCTCATCATCATTCCTATTTCCTGACGACATCTCCTCCAAATTCCTTTTTTGACTCAAATTTTCCATAACATGATCATTAAAACGAACTGGAACACGTAATTGTCTTTTGGATGATCGTTTTTTGTTAGACATGATACAAACAGTAATACAAGTGATTAAAGATGAAAAATTATGAAAAAACAGAATCAAAACTAATTTGGATTAGATCTATGGATTAGAGATGAAATTTGAACGATAAAACAGTGTTTTTTGAAGAATTAAGGTACATTAATGGCAGTAAATGGCGGTAAAAGTTGTTCGGTGTGGGTCCATTTGGGAGAATTTGTTTAAAGAGAGAAAGTTTATGAATTTCAACTACCATAATTTGTCTCTTCTTATATAACGCCAGTTACAGATGTTAAAAGCAAACAAGTCAATGTTTTGAAATCCGGTTCGACCCGGTCGGGTCAATCGGTTGAACCGGTTTCGGTCAAAAAACGGGTCAAATTAAACCGGGTTTCATATTTTCGAAACCCGATTAGACCCGCCGGGTTTAAGGTGACCCAGGTCAACCCAGTTCTCGTGACCCGGCCGAGTTTTGCTTTTTTTATGTTTTTTTACAAATAAAGCAAGTTTTTTTATATATATTTGGGACGTAATTTCATTTGTTACATGTTATATTGTTAGTAAATTGTTTTTAGGCTCAATATAAGGTATATTCATGATTTATATATATACATTTTTTGTATCATTGCAAATCTTATTACTTTTTTTTAAAAACCGGGTTGACCCGGTGGTTGAACCGGTTGAACTGGTTGAACCGGTAACCCGGTGACTCGATCGAGTCGATTAGAGACCCGGTTTTCAAAACATTGAAAGAAGTAGATAAAATATCTGAGAACATGGTCGCAGTTTGTAGAGGGTAGATTGATTACGAAGTATGTAAATCGAAGACAATCAATCTAACTAAAAAAACATCTTTAGAGTAGCCTTTGCTTGGAGCGTACGTGTATGCTATAAAGAGAATCCTCAAAGCTTTTTACAATTAATGCAAGTTGTTTACACTTTAGAGAAAAACTATTGCATTGGGATGCCCAAGTAATAACCAACTACTATACTACATTGTACCTCCACTTATGTAAATTCAAGTAACCTAAGTTTAGTTGATGTCTTTAAGATTCGTGTTGCAAGATTTTATAAATAGATGTAGAACAATTGTTTTAGGTTTTTGGGAAAATTGCATAAAAGTGTGCTAAACTTATACTCAATTTTAATTTAATGTACCCAATTTTTTTTTCTCAATTTAATGTACCCAACTTTTTTTTGGTTGCAAATGAAGACAATTAAGATGTTACCAGGTCACCATCAAGTTACCTTTTCTCCAACATGATTTTCCGGCAACCTAGCATTCAGAAGACCGACCGCCACCACCTCCAAATCGATCACTACCGGCACCACCCAAAGCGATTTCGACCGTTTTTGACCATTTTTGTCCGTTTTCCTCTGTTTTTGATCGATTTTGACCGTTTTCGATAGATTTCAACCGATTTCGACCATTTTGGACTCATTTCGACCGATTTTGACTGTTTTCGACCAATTTCGACCATTTTTGAACGTTTTAGACCGTTTTCGAACGATTTCGACCGTTTTAGCTCGTTTTCGACCGATTTCAACCGGTTTCGACCGATTTTGATCGATTTCCATCGTTTTCGACGAATTTCAACCGATTTCGACCATTTCAACTGTTTTCGACCGATTTTGACAGTTTTCGACCGTTTTCGTCTGTTTTCGATCGATTTTGACTGAGTTCCATCGTTTTCGTCCGATTTCGATCGTTTTGGATCGATTTCGACCGTTTTGACCGATTTCCATCGATTTCAACCGATTTTAATCGTTTTTGACCGTTTCTGTTCGTTTTGTACGTTTTTCTACGCTTAAATACCTTTTTGAACATTTTTAAAAGTTTTATCCGTTTTTATACGTTTTTAGTACTTTTCATAAGAATGTAAAAAGCGTATGAAGACGTATAAAATCGTACAAAAACGAAAGCAACGTAGGAAAATAAAGAAAAACGAAGAATGACGTAAACGAACAAATCGTACAAAAATAGACGAAAATGTACAAAAATGTTTCACAACGTTTAAAAACGGACGAAAACGTTCAAACAAGCATGACAACGTGAAAACTGTCAAAAACACACAAAACGGATGAAATCGGTCGAAAATGTTCCAAAACGGCTGAAACGATCGAAAATGGACGTAAAGGTTTGAAAACGGTTGAAATCGGTCAAAATCGGTTGAAAACGGTCAAAATCGGTTGAAATAGTTTGAAATCGGTTGAAAATGGTCGAAAACGATCAAAATCGGTTGAAATCCGTCAAAAACGATGGAAATCAGTCGAAAACGATCGAAATCGGTCGAAATTGGACTAAAACGGTCGAAATCGATCGAAAACGTTCAAAAACGGTCCAAATTGGTCGAAATCAGTCAAAATCGACCGAAAATGGTCAAAATCAGTCGAAATCTATCAAAAACGGTCAAAATCGGTCGAAAACGGAGGAAATCGATCGAAAACGGGCGAAATCGGTCGAAAACGATCGAAATATGTCGAATTATGTCGAAAACGGTCGAAATCGGTCGAAAGCGGTCGAAACCGGTCGAAAACGATCGAAATCATTTTAAAATGGCGGTGGTTGTGGCTTGCCGAAGGCGGTAGTGGTGGAAGTTGCCAGCTGGAAAATCATGTTGGAGAAGAAAGTAACTTGATGGTGACCTGATAACCTCCTAATTGTCTTCATTTGTAACAAAAAAAAAATTGGGTACATTAAATTGAGAAAAAAAAAGTTTAGTACATTAAATTGAAATTGAGTATAAGTTTAGTACACTTTTATGCAATTTGCCCTAGGTTTTAATGCAAAGTCACAGGAAACGCTGACTCGGCCGCGTTTCGCGTTTCGAATCGTTTGTACCCAAACGCGGTACGATCGCGACTCGGATCGCTCGGGATCGCGATCTGGATCGCTATATTCGGCGTTTCCAAAGCACATCAATCAGCGTACCGAAGTCTATTGGTACGACGTACCAAAGTTAATTGGTACGGCGTACCAAAGTGATTTGGTACGGCGTACCAAAGTGATTTGGTACGACTAGCTTTAACCATGAGTTTAATTTAGATATTAACATAACTTCCAATATTCGC
>BQNB010026802.1:42968-58230 GCA_026074375.1 Tanacetum coccineum | reverse complement strand
TATCTGCTTTTGCTTATTTCTTATTTCATTGTGCTTATTTACCTTTTAATAGCTAAGCAGACTTAAGAGTTTAACTGGCAGTTGTAACTTAAAAGTTAGTACTGTTGAGTTCATAAGCTCATTTTTGGCTTATTGGGTTGCTTATTTTTGTTTTTTTTGTTTCTTGTTTAGAGTAGCTTATTATATAAGTTAGCTTATTTCTCTATTTGGTTTGCTTATTTGAGTTTAACAATGACAACAGTTAGCTCTTTATTAGTTTAATATAGTTTAAGCAATTCTGTCCTATTTAGCTAATTTCTTAGCTTATTTGTGGTTTATAAAAATAGTTGTTTTGCAAAAGTAGCTTATTTTTAAGTATTTAAAAAAGTTATAAAAAATGGAAAAAATTAAAACACTTGGAAAAGTGGGAAGCCCCGGGTGAGCAAGGCTCGAACCCGGGACCTCTACCACCCTCACCAAGTGTTTTAACACCCACACACACAACCATCACGCTACAATAGCTCATCCGTTAGGACTTTGCAAAATCTATTATTTGTATACATTTTAGCTCCTTAAGTACAATAAGTTGTTTTAGCTTATTTCACAGCTTATTTGATAAGCTGTGTTTCTCAACTTATTTTTCTTGGATTCCTCGTTGTTCAAGCTATTTTTCGAGATTTTTTTAAAATTTTCATAAAACGTTTAATATTTTTTATATTTAATTTTCTTTAAAATCATTTTTAATTCATAAAAAATAGAAAAATAATCAAAAAAATATAATTTTTTTAGAAAATTTTCTTTTATCATATAGTTTCTAGAAAAATTAGTTTTGCTTCCGTAGGGTTAAAATTGCAAAATTTCAATTTTTAAAGAACGAGATTCGTTTCCGTTCACGTTTTTCGTGTTTTTAAGCTCATTTCAATTCCGTTTTTGTTCTAGTTTTCTTTAAACTTACTTTTTAGTCAATTAGAGTCAATTAAAAGTGAAAAATTCATTTTAGGTTTATTTTTGGAAATTTAGGGTTTTTTTAATCCCCGTTTAAGGTTCCCATTTTGCGTTTTTAGTAAAAGTTTTAATTCCCGTTATTAAAGTTAGGTTTAATTGTCCTTTAATTTGTTTTTAATTTTACGTGATTTTAGGGACGTGTCCTTAATTTTAGGATTTTAGGATTGTCCTTTAATTTTAGGATTTTAGGATTGTCCTTTAATTTTAGGATTTTAGGATTGTCCTTTAATTTGTTCCTTTCTTCCTTTGTCCTCAAGGGTAGTTTGGTAATTTTCTATACTTATATCATTTTACGTGTATAGAATTGCTACAATCAATATGCCACCTCGAGAGAAAAAATTATTGCACTAAATTAACAAACCAACATTCTAATCGGATTAATAATGGTTAATACAGTTTTCTTATATAAGGTTCGACCGCTCTTTTATCTTTTGTTAATTAGCTTGCGTGGGTAAAAGTGCCTTGAATTGATTATAGACACCAACCAAACCGTGCCAGTCTCTCAGGCTGAAAACCCCCCTTTTTCCCGTTAGAATTAGGATTTAGACTGACATAGGTTTAACATAGGTTTAGAATAGAATAGAATTAACATAGATTAGATAACCAAGATATTAATTAAATTGATAGATTTAACCCCCCCCCCCCCACACCCCACACCCTCCCCCCACCGCTTAAGTGTTCGACACCCATGTCTTACCTTAGAACACTACTTACCGATCGGGTACACTGCCCGTTTAAGTGTTATTTTTGGTTTAGTCAGCAAAATATAAATTTAAAACTTGAATCATCTTAAATATACCATACAACGACAGCACATCAAGTTTTTGGCGCCGTTGCCGGGGAGTGAAAATTAATCTTGATTTTTATTTTGATATTTTGGTTTTTAACATTAGATTAGATCTAACCCTTAGGATTAGTATAATTTAGATTAGTGTATATTCTGTAATATTTCTATATTTGTCTTTAATTGTTTGCTTGTATATATTAGTGTGTTTAATTGTTTGCGCATTATAATTGTGTATTCTTTAAATTACATTTGTTCTGGTCGACAGTTGAATACGGCGTATCCACTTCCATCGGATACGGCGTATCCAGTTTTCTGTCCAATACATCGTATTCATCCAAACCAATTAATACGGCGTATCTACTTCCATTGGATACGGCGTATCGATCGTCTGGAACAAAAACTGAAAATAATTGACTTTCGTGCCAAAAAAATTTCTACCTTTCTTCAGAGCAAATTCTGCTGATATTTTTACCTTTGTTACAGAAAGAACTTATCAGAGCTAGTTGATTGAAGAAGGAACTACAAGAAGTCACGGCTGAACCAATTCTATCTGATAACATGGAAAAAGCTCCAACTGACATAAAAATCCATTTCATCACAGTAACAACATTAACATTGACTAACAAGGTAATTTTGGTGGAATTAAGAAAAACATATATCACGAAATGTACAATGAAGACGTGGTGGATCACCTTGCTAAGGTACTTAAAATGGTTGATTTGATCTATGTTCCTGGCGTGGATTCCCATCAACTACGAATAAAAGTCTTTCCTCTCTCGTTGGCCGATGATGCTAAGGAATTGTGGATTAGTAAGGGAGATGAAAAAATCACCACTTGGGAGGAACTTGTTGAGAAATTCTTCTATAGATTCTATCCCGAATCATACGATGGAGAAGATGAAATGTTGGACGAAGGAGAGAACTAGGGGATTGATCCACTTTAATTCTTATCAAACATTAACACGTCATTCAAATACAATAAGAAAGTGGATGGAAGGACTCAAAATGTGATATTTTACGCTTAGATGAATGGAAATTGGAATAAGAGATATATGGATAACTGTATTCCGAGCAGTAATGAATTGAAGGAATCTAAATATGAAAACTCGCCTAACACTGCTACTGATTCATTCTTCAAGGCCTATGAAGCACGTGATATTGAAAAACAAAGTCAGACAAAGCGCAAATATGGCTATACATCCAATTCTATCAATGAGCAACCTAACAAAAGAAGGTGCAAAGCAGAAAAGTTTGAAGCTATTCGGTACTCCCTTAGACCCAATGAAGAATATATTGCTATAAGAAGTTACGAATATGATATTTGGGAAAGAAACGAAGATAATATGTCCAAAATCTATCAAGATATTTTTCAAAAAAAGGACAAAGGATGGAAGGTTGACGCCGCAACAAATGTGAATAAGTATAAAGTGAAATAAAAAAGTTTAACTTAAAGACTTCGCTGTAAATAAAAGTGCTTCCCAGGAGACAACTCGGATTGTTATTTAATTTTGTTATCGAGTCTGTCTTCCCAGACATCAATACGGCGTATCCGCTCCATACCATACGGCGTATTGATTGTCTGGACGTTATCAGTCTTTATTTTATTGCACTTTAAAAACATTATTGTCAGATTTTGAATACGGCGTATTCACTAAACTGATACGCCGTATCCACCAGTCTGACCCGTAATTAGTTTGTTTAGTTTAGTTTAAATTAACCGTAGGTACCAAGATAGGAATGCACTTGTTCTTCCTATATTTTATACAGGACCTCGAGAAAGAAATATCGACGAAGTTGGTGGAATGCATATTTTCTGGAATTCTATGTGTGTGCTGTTCGTGCTAGGATTCAGATGCTTTTTCAGACACAATCTTGCTCATAAACGTAACTTGGAGAATCTACCGAGCAAATATCAGGGGAGTTTCTCATTCTAATTCTTTTTAAATTCCCGTATTTAATGTTTTAAATATAGAACGAGGACGTTGTATAATTCAAGTAGGGGGATGGAATTAGAATGTTTACTTCTCCTATTTGTCACATTAAAATGATTAAAATGCTTAAAATATGCTCAAAATTAAAAAAAATCAAGCATACTTGATACATAACCCGCACACAATAACCCTTGTTAGAATATTGTAAGGATTTAACCTTTCCGTTTCCAAATGTTTACCCATATTCCACAAAATATGAGTGTGCCGGTAATGTTGTAGAACTTGGCTTGATATATCTATTCGAGACCGCAATAATGAGTATTATGGATTTAATTGGAGTAACTTGTTTAAATTGGTAAATTTTAGGATTACACCCAAATCTCCGTTACATGTTGCTTATTAACTAACTACACCAGTTAGTTAACCTCCTATTTAAACCCTTGCCACTCTCATCTTTAGAGTGATGATCCATTAGAACAACCCGTAGAGCCAATCCTTTAGGATTTACACCAACTATTTGTTTCGTTACACCTTTACACCTTAACCTACCCTATTAGATTAAGTTTAATTTATAGTTGCTAGTTGCTTAAAGTGTAAAGTTTGTATTTCCCGAGTCTTGTGTCATTTTCTATCTTCGGTGCGGTTGGAAATTTGGGCATTGCAAATGAGAATGTATATTAGTAGTCAAAGCTCATGTGATTTTACTACCATCACAATTATTGGTGAATCCGAAGACGAAGGAACTACCGAAGGAATTATCCGGAATTATCATGATCGTGAAGATGGTGAAACTACACTGAGATTTGAAATTTAGTTAGCAAAAAAAAAATATAAAAAATGAGAAAATTACAAAAAAGAGAAAGAAAGTTTGAAGATAATCGTTTTGCAATTACCAAAGGAATTACACAAAGGATTGATTATTCGTTGATACGTCTAAAAAATCAACGATGTAAAGTATTGTACAAAGTGAAAGATATCGTCACTTGCCTTGTAGAGTATGTAAAGTTTTTGGGAAGATTAGGAAGTTGACCGTTACAGGAACGTCAACTTAGGTTGTTGTTTTTGATCGATGATCGAGACGTTGTAAATAGTTGTGTCTTTATTATGGTAACGGTCTGGAAATAAGTGTCTAGCAACTTGTATCTTAAGTCTTAATCTATTTGTTTCTTGATTTTTATTTAACAACAATTTACTTCCCTCTCACCTGATGATTAGCCGTTGGTTTTACGCGAATGAGGACTTGTTCGAGCATGCATGTCTATTCCGTCGTTACGGCCATGTATGCATGTCTTAGCTGCCTCGTTGGTTTACGACTTTTGGTGAAAGTTAGAAGGTTCCTACGATATATCATTCTTCATTCTAACCGTTGGTTAAATTCGAATGGGGATGTGATCGAACACACATGTCTATCCCAGCGTTCCGAGTGTGTATGTCTGCTTCAGCTGCCTTGTTAGAGTGGTACTTCTGGTGAAAGATTGTATAATGATCAAACCGTACGCCTTTCCATACAAAAACCTATATTTGTCTTTATAAACTTGTTACTCCTTAGCTTTAGCAGTGGAGATGTGTATCCTTGCCAAGCTTATGATAGAATACTCGTCATGACCGAGCAATTAAGCGAATTAGTTACCATGTTACCACATAGAATTAATTGAGTGATTTGAGTGTTATTCATCTTTCTTATTTCGTAGTGTTTAGTTGTGTATTGTATTATATCAAATAAGTGATTTTTAACGGAAATATCCTTAGGATACAATTTTTATAAACTTTATAAAGGCTACTTAGAGGACATAGTAGGATTCCAAGTGGGGGATATTTGATGACATTCACATAACGTTCTATTTTATTGCTTCATTTATCCCATGTTAATAACACATTTGTATAGTTTATTGCAAAGAATTGTTATTAATCATTTATATTTGAGGAATTGAAAAGTAATTTTGGAGTAAATTGGTAAAAAGTTAGGAAAAAAAAAAAAGGCGTGCATTTAGATCTTAAATGAGATATTTTATCAGATTACTATTCTGAAAGACCAATACGCCGTATCCCAGTAAGGAAAGATACGGACGTATATGTGCCTGCACTCACCAAAGACCACTCAGGAATAAAGATCAATATGTGGTTAAACAATCTATTAAAGCACCTTAGATCTGTTGTTAGCTCAGTTTTGATTAGAAACTTTATTAGGATAATAATAACATAGAAACATAAACATATTTGCATAGCGGGAAATTGCACAAGAACAATGTTACTCTAACAAGGTTTTCATCATTATCTTCACTATGATACAATGACTACTACAAGCCCCAATTCTACCGTGATCAATGGTAGAACGTGTTATCTAAACAATAACAAGAAATCAATGTCCTTAGGCTAAACCAACTAACCTAGGCGTCTCCTTAGACAACTTGATGCCTAGAACACACACACACTTTTCTGGTGTTTACATCTTTGACACACCCAGAAAACTATACGACCTATATCTCTTTATATACTAGAGATATTCGGTTTACAAAGGATAAGAACAAATAAAGATATTAATAAATCTTTTAATCATTTAAGTTTATCTTCAGAATCTTCAAAATCTTCCATCTTTTGAAGAATTCCTCCTTTGCCTTTTAAGTCCTTCATCTTTCATATGTTTTGTCTTATCAACTCAAATATAATTCCCAACAATCTTCCCCTAGTTGATAATGACAAAACCAAAATAAGCACGAGCTTCTTCCCCTGAAGCTAATATATATATGAAAGAATAAGGATCATTCCACCAAGGATCTGTAAGTTGCACATCTTCTTTGTAAATCTTCTTCCCTTTTTTGTCATAATCAAATAGGTTACTAAAGTATGCAACTTTGATTTCCGAAAAACCACAAAACCATCTACACATTTCTAATCCAGGTCTTCCAAACTCAAAATTACACTCCCATTTGACGCGCCTTAATATAAATGAACTTGGCCGTAGAACGTAGAAACTTAAAACTAAGTTAAGTAGTAATAATGACTTTCAGTAGTAAAAACCTTCACCTCAATGATGCATGTAAATGGTTAAACATTTTAACATTAAGCTTCCCCTGAAACCCATATGTTAACCATTTCTTGAATGTAGGCTCTATGTAATGATTACTGATGAAGGACAAACTAAGTATACGAACTTAGATGTTGACGGTTTAAAATAACCCAAACTTGTGTCTTATATCTTGTACTATCCACGTGACATCAAACTTATAAATAAATTTGTAAAATATAAGTAGACCGCAACCTCTTGACAAAAATCATCATCTTCTATGAGACACATAACCAAAGTGATAGCAAATGTGAGCATTGAGCACCATAAGAAAAATCACACACCTTTGCTAGATTTTGACAAGTCTTCGTTACACCGTTGTAAGCACGAACAAGTTATCTTCAAAGTGTAACACCCACTTTAAGATATGATAAAACACAAACCAAATAATTTCACTTCACCGTCAAATAAGTGATAAATAACCATCTTCGTAATCATTTAAACCAATAAAGTGCGAGCCTTTAAATCTGTTAAGAACATTAAACCAAAAATTTTACCTTCTGTGTGTGTTGTCCAAGATCGAATAAAGCTAGCAGCACTAAATCTTGTTACTACTGTTCTTCTTAAAACTTATACTCGAACCAACCAAAATCTAATCATTACACCAAGATCTTCTCAAAAATTAAAATTGTAACAAAATTTAGATACAACCTTTTATCAGCCCAACATACATGGATGTACATATCCAAAGCCCAAGTTCAAAAATATGACCCTGTTGTCAAATTAATCTCGTCCCAAACATTATATTAAACGTGGCCCATTTTTGGAAATAGAAAGAATCAGCCCAATTAATAAAAACCATCGGCCCAAATACAATCTTGAGGAACAAATACTTAACAAATCCCTTCTAACCAACGGTGCTATGAAGCCACTTGTGTTATTCTTCTCCTATGTAATACTTATTCCTTCCTCCCATGCTTAGCAACACATTATTCGTCATAAAACTGTCGCTAATCCGTCACTAAACTATGTTCTCCTTCCTCTCATTCTGTTAGTGACACTTTTTCTGTCACTGAACTATTGCTAATCTATTGCAAATCTGATTTCTCCTTCCTCCTAAGGCTTTTTGTGACGCTATAACTGTCACTAAATTGTTGCTAATTTGTCATAAATTCTAGCAGTACTAACAAGTATATTGAGCAGTACTAAAATTCCTTTATCAGTACTAACTCATGTTCAATCCAAAGTAGTTGTAACTACTAAAAAGTAACAGTACTAACCCTCATTGAACCTTGTATAATTATATGGACAGCAACACCCGATGAGTGAATTCAACATAAACACGTTCTTGGATAAGCAACATAAACTTTTACTCATCAATCCATCTTGGCAGCAGTAAGTTATAATACCAGGCAGTAGTGATGAACACGAGCAGTACTAATATAGTAAGAGCAGTATTAATATGAATTCACACTTCAAATAGTAGTAATCACACCTTAACTGCTAGAACTTGTTTCATGACCTGATAACCAAGAGGAACTAATGTCAAATGCAATTAGGGTTTGTGTGAACCCGAAATCTTGTAAACGATTTAACAGCTATTGTTTCTAGTAACCTTCTTGACACGAAACCTTAAAGAACCTTGTGTCATCTTTAGTTTGAAAAACACTCCATATATGACCTGCTTCTGCTTCTTGTGCCTTCTGCTGCTACACTATGACGTGCTTCCATTAAACATTAGGGTTTCCAATCAGGATAAAACAAAACCCTAACAACATCACCATATGCAATATTTTAACTAGAAGCTATTTCAATGTAGTCCAGCAACATCCTTGGATACATGAACTTACTTGATCAAATTAGGGTTTATTGTAGAACCCTAGTTTCACTGAATCTGACTATAACCAAAAGTAGAATTTTGACACACCTTTTCATCATGAACTCGACCATAATAACACCTTGTAGATCCTAGATCAAGAGCCACGAGGCTCTGATACCAATTGTGAAGATCTATAAATCTCCTTAGATCATTGTAGCTCAGTTTGATTAGAACTTTATCTAGGATAATAATAAAATTGAACATAAACATATGCATAGCAGAATTAGCACAAGAACAATGTTACTCTAACAAGGTTTTCATCATTATCTTCACTATGATACATGACTACTACAAGCTTCAATTCTACCTTGATTAATGGTAGAACGTGTTATCTAAACAATAACAAGGAATCAAAGATCCTTGAGGCTAAACCAACCAAACCTAGGCATCTCCTTAGAGAACTTGACACTAGAACACATACCCATGTTTTTTGGTGTTTTGCATCTTTGACCGCCCAGAAAATAACTATACGACAATTCTCTTATATACTAGAGAATATTAGGTTTACAAAGAATAAGAACAAATAAAGATATTAATAAATCTTTTAATCATTTAAGTTTATCTTCAAAATGTTCAAAATCTTCCATCTTTTGAAGAATTCATCCTTTGCCTTTTAAGTCATTCATCTTTCAAATGTTTTGTCTTATTAACTCAAATATAATTCCCAACAATATGCCATATCTAGAGGACTCAATACATCGTATTCAAGACATGGAATCAATATAATATTCTAGAAGATATCAAGCGTGGTCCCTACTCCAAGAAATCCCTAATACACCGTATCCAACTCTTGGATACGCCATATCCAACCGACTTCCAGACCCTATAAATACAAAACTCAAAAACGAGTTTTAAGTGTGCTAAATCATATTCTCAATACCTAAACCACAAAAGTCGATTTTCAGAGGAGAAAAAGAGCAGAAGAGGTCGAGCAACGTATTCAATTCCATAGAAGACAACGTGTAATTCCATATACTTTAGTAATCATTCAGGTTTTGGTATCATTCATTAACTCGGTTAGTTTACCTTGGCTAAATAATTACTCTTGTATTTATTATGACGTTTGAAGGCTAATACCTTCGGGTATTAGCCATTATTATGAAGATATGAATGTTTGGTATTTGTTTATCTCAAATTCTTGATTTATCGTTGAGTGCTTGTTTATGTTTATCAATTTATACTTGTTTACGCGCTTTTGTATGCGACCTATCATTCAACTGGATCTAGTAAAGCAGACCAAGCGGATCTAGAGTCCGGGATAGCTCTCCATATAGTAATTTATACATCTAGAATCATAGTTACACAAATATTGTCCTTCTAAGTCTGTGTCTAGGATACGCTTCGGGCTTAACTAGTTAATTGGATATTGCCAATGGTTTATTGATCGTGTTGACTAGCAGGTGACCTAGATAATTCAACAAGTAACGTTCTGATTCCATTGGATAGTTGGACAAGTAGCTACTAGTGTTAAAAAATTGTCATTAAGCGGGTAGTAGGTAAAGTCCTCTATGGTAGGGTTTTTAACAAGGTCTCACCATTGCTTTAATCCCTAAGATAGATTATAATCAGCAAATAAGGATGCTTTATGCGGATGCTTTAATTGTGACAGAATTAATGTGTCTAGGTCTTAGGATGATGTAACGCCTAAGTCTTAAGAATGATATGCCACCTCGAGAGAAGAAATCATTGCACTTAAATAAAACAACCAACGTTCTAATCGGATTAATAATGGTTAATACAGTTTTCTTATATAAGGTTCGACGCTCTTTTATATTTTGTTAATTTGCTTGCGTGGGTTAAAGTGCCTTGAATTGATTATAGACACCAACCAAACCGTGCCAGTCTCTCAGGCTGAAAACCCCCTTTTCCCGTTAAAATTAGGATTTAGACTGACATATGTTTAACATAGGTTTAGAATAGAATAGAATTAACATAGATTAGATAACCAAGATATTAATTAAATTGATAGATTTAACCTTGCTTCAAGTGTTCGACACCCTACTTACCATGAAACTATTACCGATCGGGTACACTTCCCGTTAAAGTGTTGTTTTTGGTTTAGTCGGTAAAATATAAATTTAAAACTTGAATCATCTTAAATATACCATACAACGACAGCACATTAGAGTCTGTAGAAGCAAGACTTCTAGTTTATAAGAAAAATGAGTCTGTTTATGAGGAAGATATCAAGGTCTTAAAACGTGAGATTCATTTAAGAGAAGTAGCCATTACAGAGCTTAGAAGGAAGTTGGAACTGGCTCAAAAACAAAAAGACAAAATTCAGCTTACAGTAGAAGGATTTGAGAATTCATCTAAAAACTTAAGCAAACTAATAGACTGTCAAATAGTTGATAAGTGCAAAACAGGTTTAGGGTATAATGTTGTTCCACCTCCCTATACAAGAAACTTTATGCCTCCAAAACTTGAATTGTCATTCTCTGGTTTAGAAGAGTTTACAAGTGAGCCTATAGTTATTAAGCCTATAGCTGAGAACTGTGAAGCTAAGGCTAGTGAAGCAAAGCCTAAAGCAGTTAGGAAGAATAATGGTGCTCCAATTGTTGAGGATTGGGTGTCTGATAATAAGGAAGATGATGTGCCTGAGGCTAAGATTCAAAAGAAAACATTTAAGCCTAGTTTTGTTAAGATAGACTTTGTCAAAGTTAAAAAACAAACAAACAAAAACTGGATAGGAAATATACTAAACAAGTTGAGCACCGATAAGGCAAAACACTTCACATTCCTAGAGGCAACCAAGGAAACTAGGAATAATAGATATCTCAAGATTAGGACAGGTAATGTTTGGAGATGATCAATTAAAGCCTTGTTTATGCGTCGTGCTGGAAGTTTTGATCACCGACGTATGATGTGAATAACCATCAGAGACAGTTTAATAATAAAAAGTGGTAAATAAAACAGTGCTTGGAACTATACTCAAGGGTGAATCACCAGGGGGAAAAAAAAAAAATTTTCTCTAGAATGACTCACCCCGTCCTAAAGGAACATGGTTACAAAAAAGCCCCCAGTATTAATGAAGGTCAGGCATAGTATCACTTAATACTGCTAAACCATCGTAATATGCTCAACCCAGACAATAGTAAACTAGTGCAAAAGCCCAAAGACAAAGACTATTTCCAAATCAGCAAACATTTTCAATGTTATTGGCTCATTCATAAGAATACAACATTTAAAAACAGTAATTTTAATCAGAGGGTTAATACTGTTAAGGATAAAAATGTTAATACTGTTAGGCCAAAAGCAGTAGTTAATGCTGCTAGGCCAAAAGCAGTAGTTAATGTTGTTAAGGGAAATAATGTTAATGCTGTTAAGGCCTCAGCTTGTTGGGTTTGGAAACCAAAGACTAAAGTTTTAGACCATGTTTCTAAACACAACAGTGCATCAATCACCCTAAAAAAGTTTGATTATGTTGATGCACAAGGCAGATCCAAGTCAGTGATGGCTTGGGTCCCCAAAAGAAACTGATTTTCTTATCTAATGTGCAGGGCAATCCACAAATGGATTTACAGGATCAAGGAGTGATTGATAGTAGATGCTCAAGGCACATGACAGGGAACATGTCCTATCTTACTGTCACACCCGGCAATTTTCAAAAATTTAAAATTACTATTTTACCCTTTGACTTTTTGGTTCCGACTTGACTTTTTAACTTTTGACATTCTACGGTCACATAAAATAGATTACCGCGTAGCCGGTAAATTTTTGAAACGTATTTAAATAATAAATCATAATAACCATTATTATCGCTCATTTGCAAATTTATTTTTCTAACTTATTTGACTTGAAAACGAGAAGATATATGTTATTCCTAAATTGACTTATCAAAAACGACCCGCTAAATTACGTTTTCACGACTCAGACTCTAAAGCAATTTGATGTAAAACGACATTCCGGACAACTTTTCAGTTTTACCCGAGACACGAAACCAAGCAGAAAATGACTTAAATGGCCTCGCAAAGTTTTGAACACCGCACGCAACGGGTACCGACACAAGAATAATTAAATTTATATTTAATTAACACTTTTATTAAATAAAAATATTTAATAAATTATTTAATGTTTTATTTCAAAAACATTTGTTAAAAATGAGAACATTTGAATTAAAGTTTTATTTTACGGGCAAAGCTTACCCGTGATACCCAAAATAAATAATAAACATTAAATAAATTTTATAAAAACATTTATAAAATATAGTCAAGTAAATACTCATTTTCAAGGGAAAAACTATTTTAAACGCAACGGTAAAATTTTCATGTTTTGAATAAGCCGTTAACTAGCCTAACCGAGTCCCGAACCAATATTTTACAAAATATTACACACTTAGTCCCTCTAGTAAGTATTACAATGCTAACCCTAAACTATTCTAGACTTTATACATTTATTTTAAAGTTTCCAATATATATAGAAAATGAAGTAGGGTTTCTTCATAAGTTAACCTTAGCCCCCATCTCATCTTCCCTCTCCTCTCCATTTTTCGGCCACCGGCGCCGCCCACATTTCCGACGAGTTTTTCTAGCTTTCACTACACACCTCCATCCCACCAGCCACAGATCGGATGCCACCCACCATTTCCACACCCCGCTGCCACCTCCACCGCAGCCTCCATTACCGCTGCCTTAACCACTCTGCCAACACCAGCCGCCGCCTCCCTCTCCATCACCAACCCACCATCGACACCACAGCAACATCACCGCCACCCCGTCACCATCTCCATACTGAGCACCACACCACCATCTCTGCCACCACTCACGTACGCGACCACCATGGCTGCCATCATCTCCACGCCACCACCTTCACCCCATCGTCACAGCCGACATCACCACCAACATCATCACCTCCACCATTTCACTGCGGCTTAGCCGCCGTACCTCCCACCACCACCATTTCACTCCCTATATTTTACAAGTTTGGATGGTTGTATTTGCTTATGCTTATTTTTATTTGCTTTTTCTTGATTGTTTTTCTTTTTTTCCCTTGTTTAAACTAGTGTACCCACCCAAACGGGTGTTTGTTTTGCGTTTGGATCTGCTTTTTTTCTGTAGCAGCTAGGGGTGTTTGTTTCGATGGTTGACAGCCTTATGAGGGTGTTTGTTTGCTGGATTTATAGCCCAAAGGGGGCGTTTGGATTTGAGTTTAACGACAGCATAAGGTTGGTTTGTTTTGCTGTTTTAACAGCCGAGTTCGGGTTGCGTTTGTTTGGCCGTTGAAAAACGCAGCTAGGGCTTGTGTTTTGTTGCTGTTTGGACATGCACATGGGTTTGTTTTTATGTGTTTGGTTCTGGTTTTAACACTAATTAAGGGTGTGTTTGGTATTGCTTATTGTTGTTAGTATTTGGTCTCGTCTAGTTATAAATTATAACACGCAGATAAATTGCGACAAGGAAATGATTAAGTGGGAAAAACACTGGTTTTTGGTAAAAATGGAAACGTCTCATAAACGACTAGGTCATGCCGAAATTTATAAAAAATTATATACTTAGTATTTTTCACTACAAATTCTATTATTTTAGAAACCCAGTAAACAGACGAAGTTATATAGTTTTTAAGATTTTTAATATGTAATTATACAATAACGCGACAATAATCGGAAACCATGCTTTTACAAACGAGATAACTATTTTAACTAAAAACCGTAAAGAAAACAAAATACTAAATTGTAAAAATATTATTTTATAATTCTCGACTAATAGACAAAATAATAAGTTTTGTAAAAACTTTAAGAACGTCATTTATTTAATTCGTAACTAACTAATTAAAGACCGAAGCTCCATCGTAGAGTGACCGAGCTTCCTTGTTCGACTCAATAAATTGAGGCTAACAATATTGTTACGATTATTTTCTTATGTTTCTTAAATAATACGTGTAAAGTATTATAGGTTGTGACTTATTCTTTTGTTTGTTTGTCTTTATTATATAATTCACCGTATGAATTATATAATTGTTTATTTTTTTCATGTGTAATATATATGGAATGTATTACACACTCTGCGTTTGCTTTCCGATTTATTTTATTTAACCAACCACCAAACCCTTACAACTTGAATCCAACTCCTTTATCAACGTGTCGCGTGGACGTAACCATTCATCGGGAAACCCAAATTCATCATCCTAGGCTAATGGGTCTTAGCCGTTCAGTTAAGCTGCATCTTCTGGTCAAGCCGTTTCGTTTTCCGTTTGTGTTGTGCTTATTATGTGCATTTCTGCAAGTTGCTCTGCAACATAAAGGTGAGTTCATAGTCTCGCATTTTAATCTTTTTAATGTTTTATAAACCCGCGAGGGGAATACATGCTCTTTTACAAACTCATATATTTTACTACAGTACAATTACCTTTCAATACTTTGTGAGTTCATAGTCTCGCATTTCAATCTTTTCAATGTTTTATAAACCCGCGAGGGGAATACATGCTCGTTTACAAACTTGTATATTTTACTACAGTATAATTACCTTTCAATACTTTGTGAGTTCATAGCCCTACCTTTTCTCTTTTAATGGTTTTCATAAACTGTTTTCGGGGTGAGAATACGTGCTCGTTTTACTACATAAACCTATTGATTTTTATACGTAAGCATTACCTGACTATTTTTACTAAATCTTGATTTGTTTACTACATGATTTGAGATCGTTGAATACCTACCTTTGAAACCGTGAATTTTGAACAAC